>SNQJ01S0059309.1:42716-53513 GCA_010110895.2 Picea sitchensis | reverse complement strand
GGGGCCACACACGAGTTCCAGAGAGATTGAGGGAGAGGTGTGGACAGCAGCCCTGCAACAACCTACTAGCACTCCCACCGTGGCTCGAACTGTAGGTTAACGATTACCTAGTTCGAGAGGATCCACGATGCCGTGAGGGTAGACTGCGACAGTCGCTCACGATGATTCTAAGGGTCGTGCAATAAGGCGGGGGCCTTATTCCTTAGAGCCCTTAGTCTCCCACAAGTTCACCTGGTGGAGTGTTGACTCCAGGGGTTATATATGTCTACCAATCTGTCAAGTCAGTGAGTGGCACCCTTGGAGCACGTGGTGCATCTTGAAGGGCACATCGCGCGAAGAAATACAAGACAACGAGTGGCATCCTTAGAGCACGTGGTGCATCCTGAAGGGCACGTCGCGCAATAGAAGCAAACAAGGCGAGTGGCACCCTTGGAGCACGTAGTGCATCCTGAAGGACACGTTGCATTGATGATGATGATGAGACAACCTAGATGACCCTAAGACCTTAACACCTGATAAAATTCTTAAAACGACTCCCCTAATGAATTGTTGCCCTGTTCAAATTAAAACCTAAATGAATTGTTTATCTTCTGGCAAATCAACTTAACCTGGCATTCAATTTATCTCTGTCCTTTCGTCATCTTCTGGCAATGCGTTTGGTGTGTTTGGTCTGCGTTTTGAAAGGTTAGTGAGCTACACCTTTCTTTTGTTTTAGGGGCGTTTCCCACTGTGTATTGGGCGTTTTTAGCCACTGTTATATTGGGCGTCCTTCTTTACCCAGTGAGCATCCTTATTCGGTATTTTACCTTACACAGTGAGCCATTCTTGTTGGGTGTTTTTGAATGATATTGGACATTCACATACAGTGCGTTGCACATCCTTAATAGTCTGCATTTTTTTTCTCTCTTAATGACCCTTGGGCGGTGAATAGCATTTTCATATTGATCCGCATTTTTGAATGATATTGGGCGTTCACATACAGTGCGTTGCACATCATTAATAGTATGCATTTTTTTTTCTCTTTTAATGACCCTTGGGCGTTGAACAACATTTGCATATTGATCTGCATTTTTACTGTGATGGGGCGTATATGTATACTGATAAATGGGGCATTTTCTATCTCTGCATTTTTAATTGATATATTCGGGCATTTGAACTGCGTTTAAATGCGTATATGGTCTGCGTCTTACTGAAATTATTATGGGCGTTTGATCTGCGTGTCAAAGGTTTAATGGTCCGCGTTTAAATTTTTAAGTTGCAAACCTGGACTACCTTTCTTTTTATCTCGGATTTTCGTGTTAATGAATGCCTGCGCAACGTCCAACCTTGACCTACGTGCCTTCTGTCAGGATTTGCTTTGCAAAATCCTTTTTTTTCTCAGCGTTTGTTGGTGGTTACATCCTGTTCATAAATTGTGCTGTTTTATTTGGTTTTTTCTGCCACACAATTGATTGCATATAATTCGGGAGTTAGCGCATGCCCTAGGATCATGTTGGTTTAGGTGTTAAATTGCGCTTGACATGTGGACTCGGAACAGGGTATGGTGATATGGATGAGTGTGAGTTAATGCCTGTTCACTCACACCACTCCCTTTTGTAATCTGCGTTAAATTGCATTGAATGTCGTTTAAATTAAATCATTGATGGTGCTGTTAACTAGCAATGCCGATAGTTGTAAATCGAAATGCCAAGGTTGATGTTTAGATCACTAAATCATATTTGCAAGGTCAAGGTAAGGTATGGTATGAAGTTCTGTTGCAGATATAAATATCAAATCTCTGTTGCACGATCGGTATATATTTATTGCATTATTGGTTGTCTTTTCATGCACGTTTGGTATTGTAAAAAGGTAATTTTCTCGCATAAAACTAATATTAAATTTCGGTTGCCTGACGATATACATTACTACATTATTGGTTGTCTTATAGTGCACGATTGGTATTGTTAAAAAGTAAGTTTCTTCCATGAAATTCATATTTAATTTCTGTTGCACGACTGGTATCTAATTTACTGCATTTTTGGTATGGCTTTTATCGCATGATTGGCATTGTTAAAATAGTAAATTTCTGTTGCATAATTGGTATGTACCCTATTGATGCTCTAACTAGAAAAATTATTTTAACAAAGGTAATGTTGGCTATGTTCTATGGTAAGGTTAATTCAACTTGAAGTTCATGCAATGCTATGCGTCAGATAACAGAAAATGTAACCTTGATATTCTATGCAATATGAAGTTAGTGCAATACTTATGTTAGATAACCGAATGTAGTTTCGATATCCTTTGCAAGAACATTAGAAAATAATTTGTAATGAACAGTCAATGTTAGTACAAGCAATAGAAGTTGAGGCAATGGGATATGAATGGGAGGTAATCTAATTGTATTTGATACTGTAGTATTCATGTAACAGTTGTTAACGATCTCATAAACGGTTAGTAAGGCGTAAATGTTTGACTAGGTAATGTGGTTACTGTAGTATGTAAAGGAATGCGATTGAACATTTGGTTATAATTTATGTTAATGCAATAGATTGTTGGAAGTATGTAATGGTATTTTTCTCACCATATAAATAAATTGCAAATGTTAGAGTTGATATCCTTGAAATGTATGATCTTGTCTTCATTGCAAAGTTGTTATCCTTAGAAAACATAATGATGAGGTTTCTTATTGTATTTCTAGTGTAAATTATCATTATAGACAAAACATATATGGTGGAATGTCCAGAATACACATATTAAATTACTCGGAGTTAGTAAATTGAGGGGGTGGTTCACTTAATGAATGTTGAACATGGGGTGTTCGTTGTCGGAGTCCTTTGGTCACGCACCTTCCGTAAGGGGCGCAATCGTACTTCTTATTTGTGTCGTACTTGATTTTATTCAGTTGGTTGCTTGGTCAGATGTCGGGCGGGATATAGTCACCCCCGAGTAGCCTCAGGAGTCATGTCTGTGTGTGTGATTCTTCTGTATTAGGAATCCAGTGCCGTATCAAGAGTCTCGGGCCCTTTAAAGGCAGGGTTCCACTCTTGCGACACACCTGACGGAGGATACTAGTTTCTGCCTGAGCAGTCGGCCAGGAGCCGGTCTAATCTTCTTTCGAGAAGACATAAGACTAAAAGCCCTGCTTTTCTGTGCAGAAATAGTAAACTCTACTGATGGATTCTCCCTCTGGGACTGTACTGTACTTAACACCTGGTGTCGTTTCCTGCTTACAAGTGCTAGTTGTACGCCTTATGTCTAGGGGTGTCTATTGCTTGTTGTCACTGTGATATGTTGGGATTGTTTTGTTGTGTTCATCTTGTTGCGTCTTGTGCTAGGTCGGGTTACTAGTTTCTGCCTGAGCAATCGGCCAGGAGCCGGTCTAATCTTCTTTCGAGAAGACATAAGACTAAACGCCCTGCTTTCCTGTGTAGAAATTGTAACCCTAACACCTTGGACTCTTCCCTCTGTGTTCTTACTGTGCGCCCCAGAATGTCTTACTGTATGTTTTGTGCGCCTTTTTGCCTATGATCGTACATTGTTGCAGTTACTTGTTGTGTGCCTTCAGTGTTTTCGTGTCCTAGTTGCGTCTTTTTGGTTGTCGAGTGGTGTCTTACAGTTAAGTGTGTTGTTACTTCTACACGCGCGCACACCCTTAAAAAAAAAAATTAAATGAAAAAAAATAAAAAAATTGCACCTGCTACTAGAATGGTTGTCGTAACGAGGCAGTTCATTACACAGAAGGTATCTCCACCACCACATGTTAATTATGTGGCATTGTCTCCCATGACTTCATCTTCTGATGACCTAGTTCCGGTAGTTGGCATCGTTATCTCTTTGATAGGGTCTTTAGAGTTTGATCTCCTTAACCCTATCGAAGCCCTCGACGTGTGTTCCTTCCAGAGTGTGTTTTTTCCATCAAGTGAAGATGTCTTGGAAGCCATGACTGAGTTTTTCCCCTTGACATGGTGTCCTTCCAAAGCACTGTCCTCTTGGAAGCCATGATTGAAAATATTGTCGAGCATGATTTTCTGATTTCAATCTCATTAAAAAATGAAACCAGCTTTGAGCATAGGTTTTCTGATTTCAAGCTCGTTAAAAAGTGAAAACAACTATGAGCATGGTTTTGGATTTCAATCTCATTAAAAAATGAAACCAGTTGTGAGGATAGTTTTTGCATCTCTATAGAAACCTTGTTAAAAAATGAAATAGAGCCTATGAACATAGTTCTTGTTTCTATGTCAAGCTCGTTAAAAAATGAAATAGAGGTCTGGGACTGAACCACTCCCCCTCTCTGTTTGAGTCAAGTCCTTCATCTAGTATTTGAAGCTTCAGTTCATCCACCTATGCAGTTGGATGAAAGGAATCTTGGGGGGCAATGCTTTCAGCCTCTGGTCTTCATGCTGAAGTTGTGTCGCTAGTTTCTTAAATCTGGGGGTTGAATACCAACCATCCCTGTGTTATGTGTCGGGAAGTTCAAGCATAGTTTTATATGGTTCAAGCTTGTGTAAAAATGAAACCAAGTGCAAGCATAGTTTTGTTTAGTTTTTAATCTTGTGTAAAAATAAAATCTATCCCAAGCATAGTTTTGTTTTGTTTTAAATCTTGCATAAAAATGAAAACAATCCTGAGCTTAGTCTTTGTTCTTTCTCATGCTCGTAAATACATGAGAATAAGTTACTGAGCTTAGTCTTTGTTCTTTATCGTGCTTCTAAATATGTGAGAATATAATCGAGTATACTTTTATCACTTTTTCAGACTCGTAAAGGTTACACGAAAAATGAACAATTTGTAGTCACCTTTAAGCTCTTTTCAGACTCTCTAAACATGAAAAGATTGTCGAGCGACCTTGTTATTTTCATGCTCATTAAAGTATTTGAAGAAAAAAATTATTGAATGATAGTTTATTTCTTTTTCAGTCTTGTCATGCTAGTTTATGAAAAAGGATCTGAGAGAGTTCTCTTTAAGTGTTTTTCAGACTCTTTAAACATGAAAAACCCCTAAGTTTTCTTTCTTTGGACTCGTAAAACAAACATCGAAAGGCCCATATGGGACCAAACCACTCCTTCTTTGGGTTCATTAAACATACTCCGAGGGACTCATCCGAAGGATGAGCTTACATATTAAGCATATGTTATCCTCCTCAATATTGTGTAAAACTAAAGGTGTACTCACCAGAAATGGTGGGGGAAAAATTGGGAAAGAAATGTGTCTAAACATGTATTCCATGGAAGAGTCATTTTTTAACATGAAACCATTTCACTTTCTTTGTGTCTAGGTTGGAAAACCCGCTCGTCTCTTGGTCATACTCCTTTATAAGATTACAAATTGGTCTGTGATCCCTATTGTTGAGTCAATATTTTCCAAGACAATTGTCGTGTCGTCAATAAGTTCAAAGAGAAGTTTAACCTGGAAATATTTCTATTGCATTGACCATTTCTACAGTCCTTAAGCCTTCTATTGCATCGACCATCCTTGAGTCAGTCCTTAATAATTTGTTACTTTGATCTACATTAAATCTTGTTACATGTTTCATGTCATTGATGGGGGATACATTAAGGTGCTCCTGTGACGAGTCTTTTCCTGTCGATTTCAACTCATTATCTAGGAATTAGACTTAGAAACTAATTGGTACCTTCGAACCTGCATGCTTCAATGGCAGGTTTCCTTGCTTTTGAGAATGGGTTTTCATTATTGACCCTTGATTAGGAGATTCCATCGAGTGTTCGACTTCAGCTCATTAATTCACATTCGTTGGATTGTACTAGTGTACCTTGGGAGTCATTGACATTAATGGTGATTTCCCTCGCACTTGTTAACGGTATTCACTAATGACTGGTAATTAAGTGGTTTCTACCATAAAGTGGTGGAGATGAAGACCCTGAAACTTTTCTAATAGATTCAGATTGCGTTGGAGTATATTCATTTTGTACTATTGCATAGATCCACATTGTATGTCTCGTGGCTATGTTCAAATTTGAGTCTTTAACACATAGATCCATAGTGTATTTTTGGTGGCTATGTTCAGATTTGAGTCATAATGGCATGGATCCACAATGTATGTTTGGTGTCCATGACCTTTCTTACTTGACATGGATCTTCACATGTTGGAATTTATGCTTTGATTCATTTGTATTCTGAGTATGGAAATGTCTACCTCAGTGATGATATATTATTGTACTATATTTCCTTGTTTGTTGGCTTGTTTTCGACCAATTGTTCCTTGTTCCCTACACACACTCGACAAAGTATATCAACTATCACTCTCTTCTATCTTCATACTTTTGGGGGCTCTTTGGTACACATTATTTTCATCACCCTCATGGTCGTTAATGATGTAAACCTATCTTTTTCCTTCAGAGAGGTTAGTGGCCTGAATTCTTGAAGAAAGAAGGGAGAAGAACTTTCCCGGAGAGAAGAAGTTGTGTCTTCCTATGTAAAAACCTTATTTTGGAGGATTTATGTGGGCTACACCATAGCTAGGGTGCAGAAATGCCTAATTTCCACAGGCTGCACTATAGCCAAGTCGTGGCGGCCTTCGTACGTGGGGAAAATAAGCATTTTCTCGATGCTCCTAGTAGGAGAAGATTCTATGGTGAGGTGGCCTCCGAATGGTTTGGATCCTACTCTCTTTCATGATTTAGTGGGATCATCCTAACCTCCTCGCCTTATCCTCTTCAACTTATAAAAGGAGAGGACCTCTCATGGAGAAAGCTAGTTGTTTTAGCTTGGCTTGGAAGTATTTGGATTGAGCTTGGGAAATTTATGTTGGCTTTGAGCTTGGCTTTGTCAAGATATATTGTGAGTAGCTATCAGATCCGTGGTCTCAGAATCCTTGGAGCAAGAAGTGTGTGGGAAACAAGGAACTATTGGAAGGAGCCTTACGACATCAAGGCATCCGATTGTAATCTCTCTTCCTATTATTAATATAATACAGTGGCATGTTTCTTTCCCATAGAATTATTTTATTTTATTGCATAATTCCTTGATCATATGCATAGGTTGTTGTTGAATATACTTCTACTACTTTCACTTTGGTTGGTGTGTGCCTCATTGTAGGATCAGTATCACAAGAGCACCGGAGAGAAATAGGAACAACAAAGAAATAAGGAAGCGACCCTCATAGGTATGTCATTGATTCATTCTTTGGTAGTAAATTCAATGATTGTAACTTAGGGAAAGAACCATGTCCTATCTTGTTTTGTTCTAGATCCAGGTGGATCTAGGGAGATTAGTTTATGTCCACATTTACTGATTTATCCAATAACAATAAAGTCCCAAATCCTTCAGGTGAAATTCTCATCCCAGGTGATCTTATTTGATATTATTTACTCAACAGTAAAATATTGATCTCCTCAGCAGTAAAATACTTCTCTCCTCTTATACAGTGGTCATATAATCAAATTCCATAATCGAATTTTAAATTAAAGGACTCATAAATCTCCATATTAATCCATTCTTCCAAGAAATTACTTATATCTATGAAAGTTAACAAATCTCCATTTTAAAAACCATTCTTCCAGAAAATACTTGTCTCCTCTTTCTGCGGTGGAATATATGTTCTCATACGATCTTTCATGTACATGAAGAAAACACAAATTTGCACATATATTAAGTCATTCTTCAAAAACCATTTAAATCTTTCATCTTTGGGATGTATTCATATTACATATAATCAAATGCTCTTTGAAATTATCTGTGACCTAGATCACATATACAATATGTGTGATCTATCTCACATATACAGTATGTGTGAGCTAGGTCACATATATATATGCATAACTTATTTCTAAATCTACTTGAATGTTGGTTTTTGTGGTTAGTAACCAATTTAGTTAAGAGTTTGGCAATACCCTCGCAAGAAGGAATTCAATTCGTTGTATGTAGAAAACACAAATGTCCATACTACACCATTCTTGAACAAAAAGGCAAGGAATGCAATCGAAGAAAATTTAGAAACTTCCCCTTTTCTGATGTGGGATAGAGTTTGTTCTCAAATAATCAAATGTTCAAGTTAAGAATTAGGTCTTCATCATGATCTAAACTTAAATAAATTTGAATGTACCATTTAAGACAATGATAAGATTATATAGCAGTTCTATATATTTCAAAATAATTGATCAAATCGTTGAATAGGAAAGACTATACTAAAAATTTGAGAAAACAAAAATTTGAGAAAAGTAGAAAATATAGGCTTATTCAACATAAGTTTGAACACTTTTATATAAAACCTCAACATAAAATAAAATTAAAACTCACTAACGTGCAATGAACATACATTTATGAATCATCATGAATGGATGCATTTTTCCCAGGTATGGGCGCTTACCCCACTTCCTCCTCAATCCCAATCTCTCTCCCAAGCACACTCTCAGGTACTCTCTTCTCCACATTACCCTATATAACACATTTCAAATTTGAAAATTTGAAAATTAAATTTAAATGATTTTAACACATGCAATGATACACTACTATAAATGGATAGAATTTTTGACACCCTTTTGTCGTACCCCTGATGTTTGACATCGCTCAACCGCCGCTTATGAGGGCTCAACAGGCGTAAAAAAATCTCCCATGGTTTTTTTGACGTTGGACTATCGTCGGTATTCCGACTCCCCTAATGTTTGACGACCGATGGCCTTTAAAAAATTAATTTCAAAGGACAACTGGAAAACCACCAACGACGTCCATCGGTCTAGCGAAAAATATTCGGACGCTATCCCACCGACACGATCGATGAGCATGCTGTAGTTCCGACGCTTTGCTGGGAGCGTTTCCCATCGAAAGTCCGACTTGTAGTAGTCGGAAGACCGACAGACCTCAATATTTAAAAAAAAAAAATTGTTGAAAAGAGGTGAGGCATTATTTTTCTCAAGTTCATAATAGGCACAGAAGGTTTCTTCAACATTGTCCAGCCCATTCTGGTTGCCAAATTCTACAAGATCCAAGAGAAAATCATCGGATGGCTCAAGCTTCAGCAAAGTAAGAGATGGATTGGTTGTTGCAATTGGAATTGGGGCAAGGAAATGGCATCGAATTTATCAAAAGATGATTCTATCAAGTAATAGGGCAAAGAAATGGCATGGAATTTATCAACATTAGTCCCTCATGGCCGCATAAATGTATTGCCCATGTTCATACCAAGCCAAAATTTATTCACTTGTAGCACCCATGGGATTCAGAAAATGGGTTTAGTAACTCTAATCATCTAGTCATACCATTTGTTGAAAGTGGCCTCATTGAATGCAAAATTCTTAGTGTCCTTCCAACTTTTCCAAGCATCAAATTGCAATGAAATAATTTTTTAATTAGGCATGGGATGAAGTTATATTCCCTATAGGGGATTCCATTTCCACATCCCAAAAGTAACCAATGGATAGCCAAAGATGAATTAGGTGGATTATGTGTGGGGATTAGCACATGCCTGAAATACTTCATCTATTAATAACTTAAACCATTTCAATTTAGTTCCCTACACACATAATTTAGTGACAAATTGGGCATCCAGGTTGAATTATTCCTTGGTGTATTTACACATGAGATGGATTGCAATCAACTAGCAAGAAAAATGGTCCTCGAGGTTAATAATCAATGAGATGATGGCACCGCAACCTCCCCTATATGTACCATACTTGTGATATAGGCTAGGTTCATCCTTATTGCAACCATCCTTCCTCATAACTTGAAATCCATGGGAGACATATTCCCCCTCCATAGACAACCTTCTTAAAATGTGTACATCCATCACATGTATAGGGTATTCCCATTCAATCCATATGTAATGCCAAAGACGAACAAGTCATGCAACACCACAAAATCATATTTACAGAGAGGTTCAAACATAGGCTTCCAAACTATGGCAATGTCACTAGACTCAAATGGAATGTAATCAAGATAGGCTTCATGTCTAGGAACAAGTAATCATTAATGAAGTTTTTGTTGACTAGTCTCATTTTCTCAACCTTCCAATGCAAATCCTATAAAAATTAAACTCTCAAATCATAGAAATATATTGGAACTGCTTCTTTTTTTCACAGTGTAGCTTTCAAATCCAAAACCCTTCTTGTCAATGCCTTACAAATCTAATAAAAATAAAACTAGATTTTATCACTCTAAACTCTAAAAAATCTCATCAATGCCTTCCCCTTCTTGTCAATGACTTACCATTTAGCTTTTGCCAAGAACAATATTTTATACTAAGAAACATTCTTCAAAAAGATCCTCTTCTAATTTCTCAGGTGAAAAATCAGTTGGTTTTGGTTGGAGAATTCCTTTGTCTTATATAGGTCTAAGCCATGGACACTCTGATTTTACGCCTGAGAAATTAGAAGAGGAGATTTTCGGCAAAAATCACTTGTCTTGTATAGGTATTAGCCATGGACTCTTAGGCTTAAAGTGCTTCAAAACATGCATACAATAATGACCAAATTACTTCAATTGTCACTAAACAACTTCAATAGCTAAATATTGTCTAACCTTCAATAGCTAATTAAACAACTTATAAGTATTTAAACAAATAGATATCGATCCTTATGGGTATGAGGAACAATATCACATCCCAAAAATTGTACAAAAAATTGCAATGGAGGCCAGTTCTGATTTTTTCGGAATTACATATTTAGCCCCAGGAGAATCAAAACAATGTTTAGTATAAAATAGAAATAGACGCACCGCAACTTGATAGCCTTTTGATCCCAAATCCACTTTTCTGTGAGTCGATATTAAAAATCTTGGACAGGACCGCCAATGACAAACATAAGAGGATTTAAAAGATAAATAAAAAATAAGGGCCATAACCATACTCTAGCTACAAACAAAAAA
>SNQJ01S0059309.1:0-42706 GCA_010110895.2 Picea sitchensis | reverse complement strand
GAATAAACATGGGTTCCTAGGTTAGATCACATGCACAAACTACCCAAAATATTGTTTTCCAAGTAGTAAGAGATAGGGCCAATGCCAAATAGATAGTGTCCAAAAATAAATATAACAACGAACATAACAAATGGCCAAGAGGTAATGAGAATTATATCCCAACCATATCCATAATAGTAGCAAGTATTTGAGGTAGGTTAATTAACACATGTAGGTAAAACCAAACATTTATAAGAGATGAGCATTCAATACGTAGATTGAAACTTTAAGCCAAGCCATAGTTAAACAGCCCATGGGTCAATTCGTAAACTTCAAGTAATTCCTAGAGGAAACCATAGTAAGCTAGGACCTGAGCCAGGTGTAAACATAAGTAATGGCCAAGATGGGGCTTTAGGATTTCCCATATAAGGAGATCAAAATCACAACAAAGGTGTGTCCAGAATAAGGAAGAGGAAAACCTAGAAAAGGGTCAAGGATAGTTTTAAATAATTTCACAACAAGAAATATAGAGTACGGAAGAGATATAGAATCCCGATTTTACCACAATAGTAACCCAAGCCAAAGCACAAGAAACCAAGAATTCTCCAATTCAAATGCAATATCGATATGGGTTCCTAACTTAAACACATATACGAACAAGATATAGACCAAATGTGCCTCAAACTCCCGACTCCAACTACCCATAGAATCCAAACAAGCTCAATGAGGAGTAACAAGACCATACTCAAGGCTTATTATTAATTGTGGCCTGCTTTTGTGCGGAGTCGTTGTTTTTTGTTGAACCAACTTGATATGTCACTTGGTCTCTCTACATCACAAATACGAGTTGATCAATCTGCCCCTTATAATACGAGTTGATCAATCTTCCATTTAAGAAGAATGCATATTTGTTGTTTGCCTTTTGTCATCCTTGTATCCTACACAATTATCGTTACTAGAATTGAAAGGGACATTCTTCTTAAATACTCACTCATTTGATGGACTATAGGTACAAATAAACAGGTATTTGTCAGATCTGTCTTCTTTGAGCGAGGAAAGTTTAGGTAGATGGAGAGAAACTAGAGGTGAGAAGATCAGAAGAAAATTCCATAGACGCATGGATTTTTTTCTTGTTGAAGGGGGGTCCTGCTCTTATGATGTTGAGAGAATAGACGACATCGAGGTTCCCTTGAGGTACAAACATTTAGTGAAATGATGGGTACCCAAGGACCTTACTCAAGTAAACACAAATTTTTGTCTCGATGAGAGGATATATCTGATGCAGGAGAATCTCTCCACATCAGCCAACCAGCCAGCCAACCACGTCAGCGAATTCAAATCGTGTGCTGAAGAGAGGCATTGTCCTCATTTTGATTTAAAATTGAATGTAATTTAATGTTTAAGTTGTTGAGCTGGGAAGTCATGCCTCTGGGCAGGCTGTAGATAAGGAGGCCTTTAATGTTTGTAAGGCTGAGATCTAGATCTAGATAGCGGACTAGACATCCCATTCAATGTAATTGAATAGGGTAGGTAGATTGGAGGGAAGAGCTCAAAGAGCCCCTCATGTAAAAATATGAATTGTATCTCTTGAGTAGTAGTGGTAGATAGAATAGGATAGAATCTGTGAGTAGAGAGCAGAAGAGAAGGAGCCAAGACCTTGTTACAAGCCGTGCTCTGGAACACCTTGTCAAACACAGGCGGTTGCCATATTTAATACAAAGAGCAGTTTTTCCTGCATGATTATGTGTTAAATGAATGTATGTGAGTGTTCTTCATACGATCTGAATGTATGCTGTAGGTTTGCATTTGCAGGAGTGTGTGTGATTTCAGGTGAAGGTCTTTGAGGTTTCATGCCATGAGGGCGTGACAGAGTACTGTGGTCTCTGAATACCAGTGCACTGAAGCACTTCTGAATTATATGGGTTCAGACGAAGATGTGCTGCATCACAAGAGCTGAAATAATCAACTCAAAAGGAAGACCTATGAGGTTGTTGAATACCTCAGGAGGCAAGGCTGTGGGAGAAGGACACAGTTGCAAACAAAATCATCGAGGATTTTGTGGAGCTTTGCCAGGTGGGAATTGAGCAGGTGCAGGGAGTGCAGGACAGAAGATAGAGCTACTGAATGTTCTGTGAAAGGGAAGCTTTGCCAGGTGGGCATAGAGACGGTGTGCAGATGGGCACAAGAAGAAGAGAACTCTTTGAGTTCTGTGAGTTGAAGAAGAATCCACTGAGGTATCTGTATAGGGTTGCTGAACACTTGGATAGGCTCAACAAGAGGTTGCTTGAGTGAAATATAGCCAGGAGCGCATCTGAATTCTCCATCTGAGGGAAAAAAGGAAAAAGAACCGAGTTTCCTTGGAGGTCGAAGCCATAGGAAATCTCAGGATGGATAGCACCTTTGTGAGTGCGTGATTACTCCACAGAGGGCAGGAGTTGAAGAACCCTTTGAGGATTTGAAGGAAGGATAAGCTCAGGAGGGTCAGCGTTTTTATACGCGTGGTGAAGCTCAAAGTTGAGGATCTCACAAAGGAAGGAAGACAAAGGTTGAAGCCTTTGGAAGATTGAAATTCTTCCAAGTCCTGGAAGAAAGCGTAGTAGCTCAGGAGGGAGAACAGTAGTTGTCGGATCGATCGAAGAAATCTAGACCGTTGGAAGGTTTTCACATCCAAAAAGGAAGCTCATAAGGAGTGCACAAGAAGGACGGATCTGAACCGTCAGATCTAGAATGTAATACCCGATAGCCGTCAGATCAATTGGAAGCTGCACAAGGTTTAACATCGTAAACAGGAGGGTGAAAATCCCGAAACACATCGACACTTGGGATATCGGGGATATTGAGGACATGAGGAGAGTCACTCGACACCAGAAACCCTGAATCAACGAGATCTGATCTGAGTCGTTCATTTGGGAGTGGGCACATGTCGCAAGGTTACCCACATCGGGGACTCAGGCAGTGAAGGTTGGAAGAGGAAGTCTTTGACTTCACGAGTGGCGAGAAGGTGAGGGCTCCATGTTGTGGGGCTAGCTGACGTCACATTGGGATATCAACATATGGGATATCAGAGAATCGGAGGTCGATAAGTCAGGAAATTGGTAGAAAAAGTCCCAAAATCGCGAGATTGGATCAGGGTCGTCCATCTGTTGGGGACACGTGGTGAAGATCCAGACTATCGGGGAAAGTCCCGATAGAAATCCAAATCGGTGCATCGGGGGTTCAGCGTTCGGGAATCCTGAGGGAAAGAATTTAGGAGCATCAAAAGTCCGATATCCTGATAGAAGTGACAGGACCATTGAAAGGTCAAAGCCACGAGCTCATCGAAGTTTCGGCGTATTAGGTATCGGGAGTTGGAGAATCGAGTTGCTCGACACTGCGAGTGCCGAAATCTCAATAAAGAAAGTCCTGACAAGCAAAGGAGGAAGTCAATGTTGACCAGGTATCGGGTTTCATGGTGTTGCAAACCCAAAGGTCGACCACTGAATTCGCGAAGTCACGAGTTCTGATTTCCCAATAAGTAAAAGGAAGGGAAGTCACATGAGGAGATCTGTGGGTGTAGATTTCCCGATAGGGAAATAGAAGAACCTTGGTGTTCTTCGAGCCAAGGGAAGAGAAGATCATGTGTGAGGGAACGTGCCTGCAGGTGCAGCTGCGTCAGGTTTGGTATCATAGCGTGATTTCATCTGTATATTTCAGGTGAAGCGAGAAGGAAAAAGAAGACAGAGCGTTGGAGACTCTGTAAGGATTGTTCGCAAATATGCAGCAATCAAAAAGGCAGTCAGCAGGACTGTAGGATGAAGCTGGAAACACTCAGGTTGCGGAGTGATAGCAACAAGTTTGCTAGGAGAGCAGACATAGACAACAATATGGCTACTAAATACCATAGGTATGCTGGGAGGAAAAACCCGGAGCTGATGAGTACAGCCGAGAGAGTGAATGAACTTGCCGATATCAGGGCGAAAATGGAAGAGCATGAACTACGGATGATGTAGAATACCAAGCCAAGATGGGCATATGAATGGTCCATGAAGAAACCAAAAGTAAATTGGCCAGTCAAGGAGTTGATGGCTAGAAGACAGCAGAGGCTGTTAAGAGGATGGTTGAGGCATACTGAAAACCTCGACGGACCTGAGAAGATGGTTCAGATATGTGAACGGGATACTGGGAGGGATCTCAATGAATTGGGATCTGTTGAAGATCTCAAGACCTGTCAGGAGGGCAGAGAAGAAATTTCACATTGCCAGTTGGGCAATGAAATGAGGTCACTGCGGCATCTCAAAGACTGCCAGGAGGGTATTGGAAGAATCCCATATTGCCAGGTGGGCAGGGATGAGCAGATGAGACTATCTGAGGGTATCATGAACTCAGAAGTGAGTTGGAATCAGCCTGAGGAGCTGACAGAGTAGGTGAGCTCAGAGGTGACCTTGGATCAGCAGGTACAGCTAACAGAAGATGAAGATTCATGTGGTTTTCCAAGCCATGTAAATGAAGATGATGGCAAGTTGAAAACTTTCACCATCCGAGAGGAAGAGCTAAAGAGCCTTATAATGATTGGGGGAATTGAGATATTCCTACCATTTGCCTAGGAGGAGGCAAATTTTTTGGGTGAAGATGCAGCAACAATAGAAGGACAACTAGCTGAGACTGTCGCAGAAGGATTGGAGTAGATATTTGAAGTTTCCCAAGAAGCAAAAGAGAAAAATGAGAATTCTGAGGAGTGTCTCAATGCATTCAGCCAGGAACCTGAGGAAGCTGTAGCACTGAAGCTGATAGCAGAAGAAGATGAAGAGGATAATGAGCATTCCGAGGAATGGCTCAATATTTTCAACTAGGGGACTGAAAAGACTACAACATGGGAGTTTGCAGAAGTTGAAGAAGAAGAAGAAGAGACCTGCAACACTAGTTTGGCTTATCTGTATGAGGAAATTGAATCCCTAGAGAGAAGGGTGAAGGTGTAGGGCGTGCACATCCAACAGGTGAAGTTGGAAGCTGATGAAGAAGGCATGGGAGATCACGATGATCTACCTATGTGCCGAAAGTTTTTGCAGCTGAGGAGACTGCATGAATAGGACCAGCCACTGGAGCAGCTGGACAAATTGATCGAAGAGATCATGGAGCTGATGATCCGGTCAGCAGACACTGCTAGCAAGGAGAAGCTAGGTAGGAAAGGAGTAGCAGCAATAGCGCGGAAGTAGTAGCAGCAGCAGGAAGATGGAGCAGATGAGAAGCTCCAGAGAATGATTTGGGATCCAGGGGGATTTCCACAGCTGAGATGGGAAGCTCATGAGAAGGAGCTCATGAATTTTGCAGCTGAGGAGTATGATGCAAGATCATCTCTCCACATTAGCCAGCCAGCCAGCCAGCCACGTCAGCGAATTCAAATCGTGTGTTAAAGAGAGGTGTTGTCCTCATTTTGATTTAAAATTGAATGTAATTTAATGTTTAAGATGTTGAGCTGGGAAGCCGTGCCTCTGGGAAGGCTGTAGATAAGGAGGCCTTTAATGTTTGTAAGGTTGAGATCTAGATCTGGACAGCGGACTAGATAGTCCATTCAATGTAATTGAATAGGGTAGGTAGATTAGAGGGAAGATCTTGAAGATCCCCTCATGTAAAAAGATGAATTGTATCTCTTGAGTAGTAGTGGTAGATAGAATAGGAGAGAATCTGCGAGTAGATAGCAGAAGAGAAGGAGTTGAGACCTTGTTACAGGCCGTGCTCTGGAATACCTTGTAAAACACAGGCAGTTGCCATATTTAATACAAAGAGCAGTTTTTCCTGCATGATTATGTGTTAAATGAATGTCTGTGAGTGTTCTTCATATGATCTGAATGTATGCTATAGGTTTGCATTTGCAGGAGTTTGTATGATTTCAGGTGAAGGTCTTTGAGGTTTCATGCCATGAGAGTGTGACAAAGTACTGTGGTCTCTGAATACCAGTGCACTGAAGCACTTCTGAATTCTATGGGTTCAGACGAAGATGTGCTGCGGCACAAGAGCTGAAATCATAAACTCAGAAAGAAGACCTATGAGGTTGTTGAATACCTCAAGAGGCAAGGTTGTGGGAGAAGGACATAGTTGCAGACAGAATCACCGAGGATTCTGTGGATCTCTTCCAGGTGGGCATTGAGCGGGTGCAAGGAGTGCACGACAGAAGATAGAACTACTGAACGTTCTATGAAAGGGAAGCTCTGCTAGGTGGGCATAGACACTATGTGCAGACGAGCACAAGGAGAAGAGAACTCTTTGAGTTTTGTGAGTTGAAGAAGAATCCACTGAGGTATCTGTACAGGGTTTCTAAACACCCGGATAGGCTCAGAAAGAGGTTGCTTGAGTGAAAGATAGCCAGGAGGGCATCTGAATTCTCCATCTGAGGGAAAAAAGGAAAAAGAACCGAGTTTCCTTGGAGGTTGAAGCCACAGGAAAGCTCAAGACAAATAGCACCTTTGTGAGTGCATGAATACTCCACAGAGGGCAGGAGTTGAAGAACCCTTTGAGGATTCGAAGGAAGGATAAGCTCAGGAGGGTCAGCATTTTTATACACTCGACAAAGCTCAAAGCTTAGGAGTTCGCAGAGGAAGGAAGACAAAGGTTGAAGCCTTTGGAAGATTTAAATTCTTCCAAGTCCTAGAAGAAAGCATAGCAGCTCGGGAGGGAGCACAACATCCATCAGATCGACCGAAGAAATCTGGACCGTTGGAAGGTTTTCATGTCCAGAAAGGAAGCTCAGGAGGAGCGCACAATAATGATGGATCTGAACCGTCAGATCTAGAACATAATACCCGACAGCCGTTAGATCGGTTGGAAGTTGCACGAGGTTTAACTTCATAAATAGGAGGGTGAAAATCCTGAAACACATCGGCACTCAGGATATCAGGGATATCAAGGACATGAGGAGAGTCACTAGACACCAGAAACCTCGAATCAGCGAGATCTGATATGAGTCGTTCGTTTGGGAGTGGGCGTGTGTCGCAAGGTTACGCACATCGGGGACTCGAGCAGCGGAGGTTGGAAGAGGAAGTATTTGACTTCACGAGTGGCGAGAAGGCGAGAGCTCCGTGTTGTGGGCCTAGCTAAAGTCACATCGGGATATCAGCATATGGGATATCGAAGAATCGTAGGTCGAGAAGTCGATAAATTGGTAGCAAAAGTCCCGAAATCGCGAGATTGGATCAGGGTCGTCCATCTGTTGGGGACATGTGGCAAAGATCCAGACTATCGGGGAAAGTCCAGATAGAAAGCCAAATCGACGCATTGGGTGTTCAACGTTCGCGAATCCTGAGGGAAAGACTTTCGGAGCATCAGAAGTCCGATATCCCGATAGAAGTGACAGGACTGTTGAAAGGTCGAAGCCGCGAGCTCATCGGAGTTTCGACGTATCGAGTATCGGGAGTCGGAGAATCGAGCTGCTCGACACTGAGAGTGCTGAAATCCCAATAAAGAATGTCTCGACAAGCAAAGGAGAAAGTTAGCGTTGACCAGGTATCGAGTTTCGTGGTGTCACAAACCCAAAGGTCAACCACTGAACTCGCGAAGTCACGAGTTTCGATTTCCCGATAAGTAAAAGGGAGGGAAGTCACACGAGGAGATCTGTGGGTGCAGATTTCCCGATAGGGAAATAGAAGAACCTTAGCGTTCTTCGGGCCGAGGGAAGAGAACATCCTGGGTGAGAGGATGTGCCTGCGGGTGCAGCTGTGTCAATATCACATTGCTCCATCATCGTTACATGGCTTGGCACTATTTTCCATGGATGGAATAAAGGTTTTTTATGGAGGAATAACTAAATTGATGCAATAAGTTGGGCCTTGTTACAATTATAGATATTGGATGACAATACGGTGTGGTTGAAAATTATATATAGCTAAGAGACAACGATAGAAAAAAATAAGGGTCTATGTATATTGAAGGAAGGGCAAAGGCATCGGGAAATATTGCAGGGTTTATAAATAGTACATGACCTGGGACAACAAATAAGCAACCCAATTGCATATTTGAGGGGCGGGAACAAAATCATGTATTCGTATGCACAATAAAATCAATAACTGTAGGGGAGGAGTTGTTGATTTATTACAAATTGAATCAAATGCATACGGACATTGGTATTATGGGGGTGGTAATTTGAAATCTATTATGTTTACTTATCATGATGTGATGTGGTGCAGTTTGTAAATTTGTATTCCCATTGTTTGTAAATTTATCGTTGTTCATGATGTTTATTTGCTATGGATTTCTAACACCTAAATCTTATGAACATCATACTCTTAGTGTTTTCATGATTCATTTCATTTGTTATAGATTTCTAACGCCTAATTATTGGCAGGTTGATCGTGGAAAAGCACCAGCCGACCCCTCAAACCAGGTAAATTACAGACAATGCACTCACTATAATGCACATCATACTCTGTGAGTTTTTATGAGTCATTTCATTTGTTATGGATTTATAACACCTAATTCTTGGCAGGATGATCATGGAAAATTGCCAGCCCCCCTAGAACAGGCATATGATTAACATTTCCGAATTATATTTAATGTGAAATTTATTATTTTTTATTTAATTGAAAATAACTTTTCTTTCTTGAAATATGTAGTCCGTGAGCCATGGTTGTGATGATTGGATTGACGAAGAGTTGTTGGATGACCCCAACATAATGCTAACAATCAACAAAATCATCAGAAAAATGAACAGAGAAATCCTTCGCTTGATTATAAGTAAAGATCAAAATCAAGAAACTAAAGAAAGGATAGAGCAGTTGAAGGAAGAACTTAAAAAATATAAGGTAATAACCATATCTTAAATTGATTTTTTTTTTGTCGTTAGTTCAATTATGAATGTTTCATGTTTATAACTTTTACATTTTCTAATCAAGAAAACTTTTTCTTTCTTATATAGGATTTTTTGGCTCCGATTCAGTCGTCTCCTGCAATAGATGTTGGTAGTAGTCATGTTGCAGAGAGTACACCACAACGTCTAGCCAACACGAGCCAACATAGACCGTCTAGTCTATTCAACACTCCACCTTCAATTGATCCTAGTCATTCTCAGACTAGGTCCACACCTATAGCTAGGGACCGTGAGCATCACATACCCCTTCAGCGGGAGGTGGCAGAGCCACATGGAGGAGCTAGTGGCAATGGCAGTGATGACACTGTCAGTTCATTTCTTGTATCATCATGCGTTTCCATCACGGGAACAATTTCATGCACTTTTTTGGTGAATGAGAAAGGAGTTCCAATAAAGACCTTAAAAATTACAAGTGTTTTTAATTGTTTTAACTATTTGTTGTTGTATATCTAAAGCATATATCATCTTATATATTATTATTTTCTAATTAATGATCGTTTATTTTTGCATGTAGGAAACAACTTGTTTTATAAACACTTCCATGACCAGTGGTTGGAAATTTTTGGTCCCATGTTACGCACGAGGTGGAATTCTTAGAGTATTCACCTCAAAAATGAAATCTTGAACTACCTTGAATGTATGTTTGGGTAGATACCTTCGACAAAAGAGAGGTCTCCAAAGCGGTGGATGTATATTTAAAATATATACGTGACATGTATAGGGTTAACTTCCAAAACAACCCTAGGTATGAGCATCCACCCGTTATTCTTGAGATGGAATGGAATGCGTTCATTGAGGATGCAAAGGAGAAGAGATTGAGAAAAGAAGGAAGAAATCCACCTGGTCCAGCAAGGTAAATTACAATTTGAATTCAATACTTTTATCTTTCTTTATTTTTAAATACAATTGCGGTATATAACATACTTGAAATTTTTCATAGTCTCCCTGACACTTCAAAAACCACCAAGGCAAGGGTTGAGAAACATGGCCAACACAGACTAGGCCAAGGTGGCTATTTGAAGTTACAAGCACAAATTGTAAGTAATCAAACATCTTAATAATATTATTAGTTATATCGCCTTCCAGGTTTCTGGTAATTCATCGAGCAACCAATAACAAAAATCAATACTCTTATGCAATGTAGGGGGATGATTTTGGTACCAAATCCACTATGGAAGACCTCTGGCTTGGTTACAAGTATGGATACCAAGATGTTATTGATCACCAAAAATATTGGGATAGTCGCCAAGATGCAGTGTGCATGAGATGGTATATTATAAAAATATAACCACAATAACACGGTTTCATTACCTTTAAAATACATTCTCGTTTGATATCGTCCAATAATTTTATATGTTGCTCTGTTATTTATAGAAGGGGAGCAACAATATTATTGAGCCCATCAATAATATTGTAGAACAGTTTGTTGATAGTAGAGAGCAACCACAAGATGGAGCTTTCGTGCAGCCCCATGAATGTGAGGTGCAGCCTCCTGATAGTGAGGTGTAGCCTTTTGAAAGTGAGGTGCAACCTGATCCTAACATAACTGGGTCAGTGCAGCCCCATGATGTTGTTTCACATGAGAGCCACGATGGTAATGTGGTCGTATATTAATCATATATAGCTTAATAATTTCGTACTTATGAATTTTGTGATTCTATTTTTTCTTTTTACTAATTCAATTATGATTGTCTACTTATAAATTTTGTGGTTTCAATGGTAGAGCTACACGACATACATCAAGATAATCTAACATAAGAGGAGCACAGGGCAGGTAAATTATTACATTCCAGTCGTATTTTTTCTTATTAATGAACTAAATCAATTTTATTCAATAACTTGTCCTATAAATTTAATATTTTTTATCGCTGTAGGCGATGACCCACATATGGTGCCTCAATGTCATGAGTACGTGACAATGAATGTAATGCGTGCGAGAATGCAAGGACAATCAACAATAGAAGAGAACGTAGTAAAAGAAGATGACACAGATATCAATGAAATACTTAGGAAATTAGCAGCAAGTCGTGCAAAGAAAAAAAAAATTCCTAGTACTGATGTATAATATTATAATACCAATCATTTATAATAAAAAAAAAATCGCATATGCCTGTCAATATTAAGGTCTTGCATACCTTTTTTTTTCTTTACCTTTCAATGAGTTCTTGATAAATTTACTTTTCCGTGACATTTTTTGAATATTTTTAATGCATATTATCTAGTAGATAGTGTTATTTTTCATTTCCTATGACCATTTGACCCTTGTATTAGACTAGAAGGTATAAATCCCACATCAAAGTGTGGAAACCCCCTTTGTACAAGGATGATACCCCCACATTATGATTCAACCTTTTGACAGAGAGATGACCCTTTATGTTGTTATCTTGTGATTGGTTAAGCCCCTCTTGTTGATTTGTATATTTTGGTCACCCTTATTGTGGCTAGGTTTCCCCTCTTATGTGTTGGTCACAGCCTATCCTTGGTGCTGTCAGCCTGTATTTTTCCCTCGACAACCTTGCCCTAGCTGCCTTGACCCTGTCGCAACCTACCCTTGGCACTGTCATCCTGTAGCTACCCCTCGACAGCCTTGTTGTGGCTGCCTAGACCCTACCACAGCCTATCCTTGGCACTGTCAGCCTGTATTTTCCCCACAGAAGCCTTGTCATGGCTCCCTTGACCCTGCCGTAGCCTATCCTTGGCGTTGTCAGCCTGTAGCTGCCCCTCAACAGCCTTGACCTTGTCACAGCCTATCCTTGGCATTGTCAGCCTGTAGCTACCCCTCGACAGCCTTTTCATGGTTTCCTTGACCCTACCGCAGCCTATCCTTGGCACTATCATCCTGTAGTTTCCCCTCAACAGCCTTGCTATGGCTTCCTTGACCCTGTCGCAGACTATCCTTAAGAGAAACGTGACCCAAAGTGGATGGTTACAAGGAAGCATTGGTCTCTGAGGGTTCTTTGATTGATTGAGGTCATCTTGTTTTTGGGGTATGCTATGATTTTTTTTTCTTGTTGGTCATATCTCTCTCAGTTGGTAAGGTCTTCCCTTGGGTAACTGCTTCACACTTCTCCCTTTACTGAGTACATCTATGGGGGTTTCCACACTCAGGTAAGTTTATAACCCTATCTATTTAACTATTGTTATTTATTATGTTCACTATTCAGTTTCATATTGAAGATCATTGAATTATTTTACAACAGTACCTATCTTCATAGTATGTTCAGATTATGAATTAATATTCAATTGCTATCAATGGTTATCTTCTTGATGTGATCTGAAATTTTTTGATATATTTCTATTATCTTCTTTTTACCCTTATGTTTAGATCTGATCTATAGTAAGCATATTGTGAGAAAAAATATTAAATTTCTGTCTACTTCAGTTTTTACCCTAAATATATCAGTTAGATTAGGTATTGGGGAATTGAGAGTGATGTGAGGGGGGGGAGGGGCCATAAGAGCTTCCACCTTCACGTGGTTGGCCCTGTTTAGTAGAGAATAAATTAGGAATTGGCTAATCTTGGACCATACCTCTCTCGATCCATCGGAGCAACAACAAAGCCAATGTTGACTTCGTTGTTGTTCCGTCAGATTGAGGGAGGTTTGTTGTAAGATTAGACAGCTCCAATAAATTATTCTTGAAACCAAGAGGAGCCCATTCAAGAGTTATTTCTAGTTCTATAACTATCACATCTGTAGTTTGTTCTTAGTGAGTAAGTCGATGTTTGAATCTAGGATGATGAGGGGCTACTCCAAAAAAGGACTGATAAGGTGCTTGTAAGCATTGTCAAGGTATGTTCTGACATTCTCAATTTAGTGCATCTTAACGTATAGTAAATAATTACAGTTGAATATTTTTTTTTAAATACATATTTTATTTAATATTCTAGATTGCCCAATGTAGCGATCTATTATCTTGAGTAGGAATATCCTGGAGATTAAATATGTCCATTGAATAATCTTGGATTTTGTTGTCTTTTCCAGGTTTGACCTGATGGAAAAACTATTAAGCATGAAGCAACTCATGGCACTGTAACTTGGAGGTGAAACTAGCAGGGGTTTGGTCTAGAAGTTTTAATTACATATATGACGCATCATTGTTTAGAAGGGTGTATTTTTCTTTTATAATCTCCAAAGTAATGTTTCATAAATTGCATAGTTTTACAATTTCTTAATTAGTTTGTTAAGAACCAAACATCAATATAGCATATAAAAACCTCAGGAAAAATACTCAACGCCTTGAAAAAGAGATAATTTCAGATAATAAGCCTCTTCGAGGGGGAAACCTCCTTTTACCCCACTTAAATGTTCAAGTACAAGATGATTCAAAATGAAAATGTCTCCTTGGTATATGTAGGAGACTAGGAGGTATAATTACAAATAATGGCCTAAAGGCAGCATAAATAAAATAACATTCTTGATCTGAATTACAATTAATGGCCTAAAGTAACATAAATAAAATAGCATTAGTAATCTAATGCCACAATTAAGGGTAATGAGGCCAATATTGGGGCTTAACATGCCCCTCCTTGAGACAAGTGTTGTCCAAAACGCTTGAGTAACTCTGGATGATTCTATATAAAGACTCATCTTCCCAAGTGGAATCTTTGGCATTGGTTTCCTCCATTTAATGAGATACACTCTGAAATGGATCTATTCCTCGATTGGCGAATTCTTGTGTTCGATTGATGGATTAGGGCTCCAATATGATTTTCCTTCCTTGTCAAGTTCTAGAAATATAGTTTGGACTGGGATCTTGTCTCCTAACCTTCTTT
The DNA here is from genome assembly GCA_010110895.2 of Picea sitchensis. NCBI lineage: Eukaryota > Viridiplantae > Streptophyta > Pinopsida > Pinales > Pinaceae > Picea > Picea sitchensis. The sequence continues at coordinate 29,117 of SNQJ01S0059309.1, read as the reverse complement.
AAGCATAGAACATGGAAAACTAATTTTACTCATGAAGATGTGTGACTCCAATTTATGCCATAGTAATCTTTTGCAACTTTTATAAGGGCCATAGTACTTTGGGTGATAATTTATTATCATGCTTGGCTTGCTTGAGGACATCTGTTTTGTATGGTTGTAGTCTTAAAAATATACCCAATCCCTACTTCCAAACTTCTTTCACTATGATGTTGATCTGCTTGTTGTTTCATGCGATTAAATTGCCATGGTCGAGGTTGTCCTTTAAGATTTGGAGAATTTGTTTATTTGATTCTCGATGTAGTCTTCCAACTGCTTGAGCCTTAGATTTTTATTTTAGAAGAAGTGATGGAAGGAGGTGGTATCCATAAAGTGCCATAAATGGTGTCATATTTATTTGCAGTGTGAAAGGAAGTGTTATACCACCGATTGACCTTGAGGTAGCTCCATTGAGCCATTGTGTTTTTTTAGAGACAAAGCAACGAAGGTGACCTTCTAGACATTTGTTCACTATCTCGGTTGTCCTTCGGATTGAGATGATAGGATGAGCTATGAAATAGCCAATTGAGTACCCAAACAAGAAAATAATTTTGTCCAAAAATATATCCCGATGAATATGGGATCTCTGTCAGTTACAATAATCTTTGGACTGCCATAGCTTTAGGCTGTCTCCACGAATGCAATGGAAACTATACTAGATTTGAAGGGATGTGAGAGTGCACAAAGTGTGCATACTTGGTCTGAATCTATCAACAATACCATGATAGCTACTCTTTCCTTCAGACTTTGGTAACCTGTGATGAAATCCATAAAACCTCCTCTAGCATGACTTGGGATGGATAATGGTTGTAAAAGACACGGGGTCTTAGTTGCTTTCTACCTTATTTTGTTGGCAAATGACAAATTCACAAACTACTGAACAGTAGTTTTAAGTCCATCCCAAAAAAATCCTTCTTGACTCTAGGTAGGTTTTCAAAAATCTTGAGTGCCCTCTTATTGGAGAGGTGTGCAATTCCACTAGTACCTTTTGTTGTTTGGTTGGGAGGTTCTTACATTAATATAAGCGATTTTTGTACCAGAGTGAATCATTTTCCATGTAAATGTGTCTGCAATGGAATCACATTGCAACCTTTGAATGAGTCCACACTTTTAGTCATTTTTTCATTCATCCTTGGCTTCTATTATCCAATCGAATTTGGATGATCGAGATAACACAAAGAAAGGCCCAACATCTTCAATCCTTTTCTTGAGTTCATCTGCCACAACATTTTACTTCCCCTTTTTATGACGATTTCAAAATCATAGCCCAATATCTTGGTTACCCATTTTTTGTTGTTCTTGAAGATAGTCTTTGTTCCAAGAAGTATTTAAGACTATCATGATGTTTTGACCTTGAAGTGACTACCTATAGTTAAGAATTTCATTTATTTAATGCATGTGATATTGCCATCCATTTCCTTCTCATAAATGGGGTTTTTGTAAGTCTCTTCCCTTAGGTAATTAGGCTTTCCAAAGCGGGGCCTTCCTTATTGCATTAGGATAGCGCCAATTCCATTTCCAGTATCATTCCATAAAGGTTTTTGTGCAATCTGGAGTGGTCAAGATATGAGTTGTACACATCACCTCCTTTAAGTTGTTCAAATTTAGTTGCCTCGGAGTCCATGAAATGCATCCTTCTTATTTGGATTAATTAAAAGGAATGTATTCTTCCTGGTTCGAACAAACTTGCGTTAGTAGCCTGTCAAACCCAAAATCCTCTAAGATTTTTTAATGTTTTTAGAATAGATCAGGTCATCATGTCCTTAATCTTGTTAGGGGTCTGCTTTGTACCTTCATGAGATACAATATGACCCAAATAGTCTACCTCTTTTACTCCAAGAAACATTTGGATGGTTTAGCATATAGTTGTTTGCTCCACCTAGTAGTTGCTTAAGCACTGCTGTCAACATGTTGCAGTCCTCCCAAGAATTTGCTTATAGATTAAGTATATCATCAAAAAATATAACAAATTATCTCAAAGGAAGAGGGCTTGAAAGTAGATTCATCAACCCTTAGATATTGGAAGGCATTTGTTAGGCCAAAAGGCGTGACCAAAATTCATAATGGCCTATGAGTTGAATGTTTTAGGGATGTCTTCTTGCTTCATTATGATCTAATGATACTGCACGAGCAGAGATCAATTTTGTGAAATAGATTGCTCCATAGTTCATCTAACAATTCATAATCAGGAATGGGAAACTTATCTTTAATAGTGATCATTTGAGCTCTCTATAGTCTGGAAACATACACCATGAGCTATCTTTCTTAAACACCATTACCACTAGTGCAGAGTAAAAAAAATTGGCTAGATCTAATAATGCCAACCTCTAACATTTCTTCAACCATGGCTCAATTTCACTCTTACGGGAATAAAGAATCTGTGGCACGATGTTAAGAGGAACACTCCAGGAATTAGGTGAATTTCATGATCCATGATTTGAGTGGGTGGGAGGCCTTTAGGAATATCTTCAAATACTTTGGAATGCCCATCAATGATCCTTTGGAATCTTGAGGAATAGATGTCTTAGATGTTTGAACATCTATTGAGAATAGTTATGCAATAATGTGATGCCCTTTTTCAATAATTTTGTCATGCCATTAGAGGCTTTCACCTTCTGAGAACTTCCACAGTGATACCCCTCTCCAGCTCAATTTCTTTTCTTCAATAAAATTTCCTTGAAAAGTTCTTGAAAATTAAAATCCATTGTTCCCTAATGATTGTAACCATTAGTTCCTAATTACAATGTCTGCACCACCATGGAGTATAGAAATCATTGAACGGCATTCATTACATATTCCCCATGAAGAATATTGATCTTATTGCATTTTCACGAGCAATTGATGATTCCTCCATCTGCCAATCATTACTTGAAACTACGGCCTTTGGATATACAAAACAATCGAGATCTTTGGCTAATTTACAGTGAACAGAAATTATGATCTTGCTTAAGATCATTAGGACTATTACCTTTTTCTTTTTGAGTCTATCCCTTAGATCTTGAGGGTTTGAGGAGTTAGTCCGACAATGCATTACCTGTGCTCATTAATTCAACTCTTTGAATGAAATTGCTTCTATGTTTTCATCTTGAGATGGTTCTTGTTCTTGTTCTTCTTCCTCTTCACAATCTGTAGAATAATTTCTTCTCACCTTATGTCCTTAGTACTTCAAATACAATTAAAGCACAAACCTTTGCTTTTCTTTCCTCCAAATTGTTGAGGTGTCAACCTTGTAGGTGAGGTGTTTTAGAAGAAGGCATTGTTCTCTCTATAGATATTGGGATAAGTCCTTCTAGTAGCCCTTGACCATAATTTTACTTTCAGCATTTTCTTACCTTAAATGCATTCTCCAATGATTTGGTTCCCAAAGTGAACCTCATGTTGAATGTTATCTTTAAAGTTCCTATCAAACACATCAATCAAGTGCTCATCTGGAATATCGATTACAGCACATATTCAATCTTTGGAATTTCTCAATGTGCTCGTGCTTGGAACCCTTTTGGCAGAGATTTATCAATTGGCTAAAGAAGGGTATTGCTCCTTGTATACTCATAGTGTGATATGATTTCTTCCATGAAAATTTTCAAGTGGCAGTGATTTGTGAGAACAAAACCATCGATACCAAACAAATTTATTGGGTTCTAAATATAAAAAGCAATTAAGTACCTTTTGTGTATGTGGCACATTATGGAGATCAAAAGAATTGCTCCATCCCGGAAGTATCCATGTGATTGGTCCTTGCCATAAACTTCCTCATGTCAATGTTAGGAGCGTGGTTGGTCTTCAAACCAAGTTGGAGTTTCTCCATTCTTGATTCACCCTTCCTTGTGTCCCACATCATAGATTTCATGGGATGCATTTTCACTTTCCAGGTGTCTTCTGTTATGAAATTTTCAATACTTCCATGATCTCCCCTTTTTAAGCCATCTATCTTAGTGTCCAACTTGGCTTCCATTGAATCCATCTTACTATCCAACATAGCTTCCATTGAATCCAACTTAGCTTCCATTGTGAATCCATCTTAAGTTTCCATTGTAGATCATCGTTCATTGAATCCATCTTATTATGTAGTTCATTATGTCCCTACATTTCTTCACCTTCATCAAGAGTCCATTAGGATTTTATGGAGGCTTGTTTGGTCTGTAGAAGGTTCCTTTTTAGGTGGCATGTTGGCCAACTATCACTTTTGAACCTTGATTTTGGGGTGGTTATGCTAGAAAATATTTCTTTGTTGTATATCCCAATTTTTTGGCCCTTCTAGGTATGAAACTTTCTCTATGTATTTCTCTGATATTTCTTCTCTGCAATGCCATAGGTCTGATCAAAATTGGATATTGCAAGTGGGATTCTGGTAGCTTTTCCACAACTTGCCGATTTTGGCTCCAGAGATCTCACTTGTATAGATGTGCCCGCACAAAATAATTGATACTCAAAATTCACTTCTTTTTAAAATACTACATCTTGTCCAGATCAATACAACTAGTCCCACGAATTTGGATATTCCTAGGAAGAAGTTATGATTGTTTTACTGGAACACCCTTCTTGAAGACTAGTCAATAGGACTAATCCAGGATACCTATCTTACACATGGTGTATCTACAAATTTAAGATGACCCGAGAGGTTGAAATTTTTACCTGACCATTACCAATTTACGTGAACTTCGGCATATTGATTTTTAGAGGTTTGAAGCGTTAGGAGAATTTTTATAGTAAAATTTTCTCAATGACTCATTAGGGATGATTCCATAACCCTATCTTGTACCAAGTTGTAATGCCTCCGAAAGTATAAGGCATGGTGAGGCTGAATTTTGGACAGCAGTACCTTGATCCGTCTTCAAAATATCCTCCAAGTCTTTCCTTATAAAACATTGTATAAAACAAGTTATAATGAAAATTCCATTGTGTCTCAGATCTAGCAGTGAGAAACTTGAGACCTTGAGGCTGCGAAATTCATATGTTAAGAGGCAAACATCAATATAGCATATATAAAGATACCGGAAAAGTACTCAACACCTCGAAAAGATAATTTAGGATAATAATCCTCTTCGGGGAAACCTCCTTTACCCCACTTAAATGTTCCAAGTACAAGATGATTCAAAATGAAAATGTCTCCTTGGTATATAGAGAAGACTAGGAGGTATGATACAAATAATGGCCTAAAGCGACTATAAATAAATAACATTACTAATCTAAAATTACAACTAATGGCCTAAGCCAGCAAACATAAAGGAAATAACATTACTAATATAATACTGAGTGGGGAAATGGGCCAATATTAGGGCTTAACATAGTATTGAAAGTTAGACAATATTTAGTGATTAGCTGGTTTCCAATTGTATATGTTGGCCATATGTTTAAATTGCAAAGCTTATTATATTATATGGTCTACTTATAAATTTTCCTTGTTTCTCCTTTTCTTATTTTAAAACCCTATTTTTTTATAATAACAGCTACGTCAACGTAACAAGGCTATCAAGTTGTAACGCGTCGATTTCTATTTTCTACCTTGAAGTTGAGCTATAAGTGGCATTTGTCTTTTGTAAATGATTTTGTGATTTAATTTTGTGTTGATAAAATCAATGATTGTTACAATGGTTTATTCCCAAGATTTTTTGATTCGCCTCGGGGTAACTATATACTTCAGAGTTGGTAGCCTTCTCTTGAATTTTTTTTTAGCTAGAGTATGGTTATGGCCCTTATTTTTTATTTATCTTTTAAATCCTCTTATGTTTGTCATTGGCAGTCCTGTCCAAGATTTTTAATATCGACTCACAGAAAAAGTGGATTTGGGATCAAAGGCTATCAAGTTGCAGTGCAACTATTTCTATTTTATACTAAACACTGTTTTGATTCTCCTGGGCTAAATATGTAATTCTGACAAAATCTTAACTGGCCTCCATTGCAATTTTTGTACAATTTTTGGGATGTGATATTGTTCCTCATACCCATAAGGATCGATATCTATTTGTTTAAATACTTATAAGTTGTTTAATTAGCTATTGAAAGTTAGACAATATTTAGCTATTGAAGTTGTTTAGTGACAATTGAAGTAATTTGGTCATTATTGTATGCATGTTTTGAAGCACTTTAAGCATGAGAGTCCATGGATGAGACCTATAAAAGACAAGTGAATTCTACCAAAAAATCTCCTCTTCTAATTTCTCATGCATAAAATCAGAGTGTCCATGGCTTAGACCTATATAAGACAAAGGAATTCTCCAACCAAAACAAACTGATTTTCACAGAAATTAGAAGAGGATCTTTTTGAAGAATGTTTCTTAGTATAAAATATTGTTCTTGGCAAAAGCTAAATGGTAAGTCATTGACAAGAAGGGGAAGGCATTGATGAGATTTTTTAGAGTTTAGAGTGATAAAATCTAGTTTTATTTTTATTAGATTTGTAAGGCATTGAAAAGAAGGGTTTTGGATTTGAAAGCTACACTGTGAAAAAAATAAGTAGTTCCAATATATTTCTATGATTTGAGAGTTTAATTTTTATAGGATTTGCATTGGAAGGTTGAGAAAATGAGACTAGTCAACAAAAACTTCATTAATGATTACTTGTTCCTAGACAGGAAGCCTATCTTGATTACATTCCATTTGAGTCTAGTGACATTGCCATAGGTTGGAAGCCTATGTTTGAACCTCTCTGTAAATATGATTTTGTGGTGTTGCATGACTTGTTAGTCTTTGGCATTACATATGGATTGAATGGGAATACCCTATACATGTGATGGATGTACACATTTTAAGAAGGTTGTCTATGGAGGGGGAATATGTCTCCCATGGATTTCAAGTTATGAGGAAGGATGGTTGCAATAAGGATGAACCTAGCATATATCACAAGTATGGTACATATAAGGGAGGTTGTGGTGCCATCATCTCATTGATTATTAACTTCGAGGGCCATTTTCTTGCTAGTTGATTGCAATCCATCATGTGTAAATACACAGGAATAATTCAACACGGATGCCCAATTTGTCCGCACTAAATTATGTGTAGGGAACTAAATTGAAATGGTTTTTAAGTTATTAATAGATGAAGTATTTCGGGCATGTGCTAATCCCCACACATAATCCACCTAATTCATCTTTGGCTATCCATTGGTTACTTTTGGGATGTGGAAATGGAATCCCCTATAGGGAATATAACTTCATCCCATTCCCAATCAACAAATTATTTCATTGCAATTTGATGCTTGGAAAAGTTGGAAGGACACTAAGAATTTTACATTCAATGAGGCCACTTTCAACAAATGGTATGACTAGATGATTAGGTTACTAAACCCATTTTGAATCCCCATGGGTGCTTTCTAGTGAATAAATTTTGGCTTGAGTATGAACATAGGTGTATTTATCGTGCATGAGGACTAATGTTTAGTAATTCATTACCATTTATTTTCCCTAATACTTGATAGAATCATCTTTTGATAAATTCGATGCCATTTCCTTGCCCCAATTCCAATTGCAACAACCAATCCATCTCTGCTTTTGTTGAAGCTTGAGCCAACAAATGATTTTCTCCGGGATCTTGTATAATTTGGCAACAGGAATGGGTTGGTCAATGTTGAAGAAACCTTCAGTGCCTTTATGAACTTGAGAAAAATAACACCTCACCTCTTTTCAACAATTTTTTAAATATTGAGATGCAATGGGTCTTCCGACTACTACAGAAATCGGACTTTCGATGAAGCGCTCGGCAAAGCGTGTGAACTTCGGCATGCTCATGATCGTGTCGGTGGGATAAGCGTCAGAATATTTTAAATGAACCGATGGGCGTCGTTGGTGGTTTTCAGTTGTCCTTTAAGGAAATTATTTTTTTAAAGGTCGTCGGTCGTCAAATGTTATGGGAGTTGGAATATCGATGATAGTCCAACGTCAAAAAAACCATGGGAGATTTTTTTACGCCTGTTGAGCCCTCATAAGCGGTGGTTGAGTGACGTCAAACGTTGGGGGTACGGAAATAGGGTGTCAAAAATTCTATCCATTTATAGTAGTGTATCATTGCATGTGTTAAAATCATTTAAATTTAATTTTCAATTTTCAAATTTGAAATGTGTTATATAGGGTAATGTGGAGAAGAGTGCGAGTGTGCTTGTGGGAGATTGGGATGAGGAGGAAGTGGGAGTGGCGCCCATACTTTTGGGGAAAAATGCATCCATTCATGATGATTCATAAATGTGTTCATTGCACGTTAGTGAGTTTTAATTTTATTTTATGTTGGGTTTTATATAAAAGTGTTCAAACTTATGTTGAATAAGCCTATATTTTCTACTTTTCTGAAATTTTTGTTTTCTCAAATTTTTAGTATAGTCTTTCCTATTCAACGATTTGATCAATTATTTTGAAATATATAGAAGCTGCTATATAATCTTATCATTGTCTTAAATGGTACATTCAAATTTATTTAAATTTAGATCATGATGAAGACCTAATTCTTGAACATTTGATTATTTGAGAACAAACTCTATCCCACATCGAGAAAGGGAAGTTTCTAAATTTTCTTCGATTGCATTCCTTGCCTTTTTGTTCAAGAATGTGTAGTATGGACATTTGTGTTTTCTACAACAAAGTGAATTCCTTCTTGAGGGTATTGCCAAACTCTTAACTAAATTGGTTACTAACCACAAAACCAACATTCAAGTAGATTTAGAAATAAGTTATGCATATATATGTGTTCAGCTCTTTATCTTTGTATAATGAGATAGATCACACATATTGTATATGTGATCTAGGTCTGAATAATTTCAAAAGAGCATTTGATTATATGTAATATGAATACATCCCAAAGAAGAAAGATTTAAATGGTTTTTGAAAGAATGACAATATATGTGCAAATTTATGTTTTCTTCATGTGCATGAAAGATCGTGTAATTATATATTCCACCATGAAAAGAGGGAGACAAGTGTTACTACGGAAGAATGGTTTTAAAATGGAAGTTGTTAACTTTCATAGATATAAGTAATTTCTTGGAAGAGAATGGATTAATATGGAGATTTATGAGTCCTTTAATTTAAAAAGGCATTATGCAATTTGATTATATGACCACTACAAAATAAGAGAGAAGTATTTTCTTGCTGAGGAGATCAATATTTCTTGTTGAGTAAATAATATCAAATAAGATCACACAGGATGAGAATTTCACTGAAGGATTTGGGACTTTATTGTTATTGGATAAATCCCGGTAAATGTGGACATAAACTAATCTCCTAGATTTTGGATCTAGAACAAAACGAGATAGGACATGGTTCTTTCCCTAAGTTACAATCATTGAATTTACTGCAAAAAGAATGAATCAATGACATACATCAGAAATTAAACTGTATTTCTTTGTTCATTTTTCGCTCCGGTGCTCTTGTGATCTTGATCCTACAGTGAAGCACAAACTAACCAAAGTGAAAGTAGTAAAGTATATACAATGGCAACCTATGCATATGATCGAGGTATGCAATAAATAAAATAATTCATATGGGGAAAGAAACATGCCTTGTATTATATTAATAATAGGAAGAGAATTGTGGATGCCTTGATGTCGTAAGGCTCCTTCCAATAGTTCCTTGTTTCCCACACACTTCTTGCTCCAAAGTTAGGACCATAGGATCGATAGCTACTCACAATATATCTTGACAAAGCCAAGCTCAAAGCCAACATAAATTTCCCAAGCTCAATCCAAATACTTCCAAGCCAAGCTAAAACAACTAGCTTTCTCCATGAGAGGTCTCTCCTTTTATAAGTTGAAGAGGATAGTGAGGAGGTTAGGATGATCCCACTAAATCATGAAAGAGAGTAGGATCCAAACCATTGGGCCACCTCACCATAGAATCTTCTCCTACTAGGGTGTCGAGAAAATGCTTATTTTTCCCCGTCTGAGGCATACTGACTTGGCTATAGTGCATTGTGGGAAAGGCATTTACGCACCCTATGTATGGTGTAGCCACATAAATCCTCAAAATAAGGTTTTTTACAGAGGAAAACACAACTTATTATCTCAAGGAAAGTTCTTCTCCTTCTTTCTTCAGAAACTCGGGCCACCTAACACTCTGCGAAGGAAAACAGATGAGTTTACATCATTAACGACCATGAGGGTGATGAAAATAATGTTACACAAAGGCCCCCAAAAGTATGAAGATGAAGAGAGTGATAGTTGATGCTTTTCGAGTGTGTGTGGGAACAAGGAACAATTGGTGAAAAAAGCCAACAAAACAAAGGAAATATAGTACAATAATATATCATCAGCGAGGTAGGAATTTCCATACTCGGAGATACAAATGAATCAAAGCATGAATTCAAGCATGTGAAGATCCGTGTCAAGTAAGAAAGGTCATGGACACCAAACGCCGGTATTGGATCCATGCCGTATGACTCAAATCTGAACATAGCCACCAAAAATACACTATGGATCTATGTGTTAAGACTCAAATTTGAACATAGCCCACGGGACATACAATGTGGATCTATGCAGTAGTACAAAATGAATATACTCCAGCATGTCCCTGAATCTATTAGAAAATATTCATGGTCTTCATCTCCACCACTTTATGTTGAAACCACTTAATTACAGGTCGGTAGTGAATACCGTTAACAAGTCAGAGGGAAATCTACATTAATGTCAATGACTCCCAAAGTACACTAGTACAATCCAGCAGATGTGAATTAATGAGCTGAAGTCGAACACTGATGAAACTCATCCAATCAAGAGGGTCAATATAATGAAAACCCATTCTCCATGAGAAACGCCATTGAAGCATCTTGAGAGTTCGAAGGGTACCAATTAGTTTCTAAGTCTAATTCTAGGATAATGAGTTGAATTCGACAAGAAAAGACACAATCCGCAGAACTGTAATGTATCCCCCATCAATGACATGAACATGTAACAAGATTTAATGTAGATCAAAGTAACAAATTATTAAGGACTGACTCAAGGATGGTCGACACAATAAGAGGAAGCAGAGACATGAAATAGGTGATGCAATAGAAGGTTTTTCGGGTTAAACTTCTCTTTGAACTTATTGTGACAATTGTCTTGGAAAATATTGACTCAACAATAGGGATCGAGACAATTGTAATCTTATAAAGGAGTATGACCAAGAGGCAATGGTTTTTCCAACCTAGACTAAAGAGAAAATTAGAAATGGTTTCATGTTAAAAAATGACTCTTCCATGAATACATGTTTAGACACATTTCTTGGTACTTCCCCACCATTTTGGTGGTACAGCTAGTTTTACACAATATTAGAGAGGATAACATAATGCTTAGCCATAAGCTCATCCATAGGATATGGAATCCTGGGAGTATGTTCTTAATGAACCCAAAGAAAGGGTAGTTTGGTCCCCATATGGGCCTTTCAGTGTTTGTTCTGAGTTCAAGGAAAGAAAACTTAGGGGTTTTCATGTTTAAAGAGTCGAAAAACATAGAACTCTCTCAGGATCCTTTTCATAAACTAGCATGACAAATTTGAAAAAGAAATAACTATCATTCAATAATTTTTTTCTTCAAATACTTTGTGAGCATGAAAATATAACAAAGATTAAGCCAGAACAATCTTTTCATGTTTAGAGAAATTAGAAAAAAGGCTTAAAAGGTGACTACAAATTGTTCATTTTTTTAGTGTGACACTGCGAGTCTGAAAAAGTGATAAAAGTATACTTCGATTATATTCTCACATATTTAAGTGATAAAGAACAGAATAAGCTCGGTAACTTATTCTCGTATTTCGAGCATGAGAAAGAACAAAGAAGACTAAATCTCAGGATTGTTTCATTTTTATGCCAATTTAAAACAAACAAAAACATGCTTGGGATAGATTTTTATTTTTACACAAGATTAAAAACTAAACAAAGCTAATACTTGGACTTGGTTCATTTTTACACAAGCGAACCATATAAAACTATGTGAACTTCCCATTACATAACCACGGGGATGGTTGGTATTCAACCCAATTTAAAAACTAGGCTAGCCGACATAGAGACCCGGTTGAAAGCATTGCCCCCAAGATTCGATTCATCCAGCACTTGAGTGGATGGTAGCTTCAAATACTAGAATGAAGGACTTGACTCAAGCGAGGAGAGGGGGTGGTTGCCGGATCCAGGACCTCTATTTCATTTTTAGCTTGACATAGAAACAAGAACTATGTTCATAAGCTCTTCATTTTAACAAGGTTTCTATAGAGATGCAAAAACTATCCTCTACTTGGTTTCATTTTTTAATGAGATTGAAATCCAAAACCATGCTCATAGTTGTTTTCACTTTTTAACGAGCTTGAATCAGAGAAAACCTATGCTCCATTTGGTTTCATTTTTAATGATTGAAATCAGGAAAATCATGCTGTAATATTTTTCAATCATGGCTTCCAAAGGGGGCGATGCTTTGGAAGGACACGCCATGTCAAGGGATAAACTTCGATCATGGCTTCCAAGACATCTTCATGATGGAAAAACACACTCTGGAAGGAACTACGTCGAGGCTTCGATAGGGTTAAGGAGATCAAACTCTAAAGACCCTATCAAAGAGATAGCGATACCAACTACCGGATCTAGGTCATTAGAAGATGAAGTCATGGGAGACAATACCACATAATTAACATGTATTTGGTGGAATTATACGTATACAATGGAGAGAAGCGCCTGCATTCACGACAGAAAACCATTCTAGTAGCGAGTGCAATTTTTATTTTTTTCGACATTTTTTTAAGGGTGTCGCGGCGTGTAGAAGTAACAACACATGGCGTAAGACACCACTCGACAACCAAAAGGCCCTTAGCGGACCACTGAAAACAGCGAGGCACACAACAAGTAGCGCAGCAATATGCGATCATAGGCAAAAAGGCACCAACCATCTGATAAAGGCATTAGAGCGGTAAGAACGCGGAGGGAAGAGTCCAAGGTGTTAGTACAATTTCTACCGAGGCGAGGCGTTTAGTCTTATGTCTTCTCGAAAGAAGGTGAGAAAGCGGAAATACGGCCGGTGCTTCAATGAAACTGAAGTAACCCGACTGCTGAAGCATAACAAAGTAGACACAACAGAAACAATCCCCAGCATATCCTGATGACAACAAGCAATAGACACCCCTAAACATAAGGTGTACAACTAGCAACTATGGCAGGAAGCTTGTACAGGTGTTAAAACTGATGAGTCGGAGGAGAATATCAGTAGAGTTTACTATTTACGCACGAGCGAGGCTTTAGTCTTATGTCTTCTCGAAGAAAGATTAGACAGTAAACTCTGACATTTGCTGAAGCGAGAAGCAGTATCCTCGTCCGGTGTAGCAAGAAATTGGAATACCTTTAAAAGGGTAGAGACTCTTGTCACGGCTAGCGGATTCCCTATCGAGAAGAATCACACACCTGAGACATGACTCACGAGGCTACCGAGGTGACTATATCACTTGAGCATCGACCAAACAACCAATGAATAAAATCAAGTCGACACAAATAAAAATACGATTATACGGAAGGCGTGTGACCATAGGACTCCGACAACGAACACCCCATGTTCAACATTCATTAAGTGAACCACCCCCTCAATTTACTAACTCCGAGTAATTTAATATGCGTATTTCGGACATTCCACCATATATGTTTTGTCTATAATGATAATTTACACTAGAAATACAATAAGAAACCTCATCATTATGTTTTCTAAGGATAACAAAATTGCAATAAAGACAATGATCATACATTTCAAGGATATCAACTCTAACATTTGCAATTTATTTATATGGTGAGAAAAATACCATTACATACTTCCAACAATCTATTGCATTAACATAAATTATAACCAAATGTTCAATCGCATTCCTTTACATACTAAAGTAACCACATTACCTAGTCAAACATTTACACCTTACTAACCGTTATGATATTGTTAACAACTGTTACAAGAATACTTCAGTATCAAATACGAATTAGATTACCTCCCATTCATATCCCATTGCCTCAACTTCTATTGCTTGTACTAACATTGATTGTTCATTACAAATTATTTTCTAATGTTCTTGCAAAGGATATCGAAACTACATTTGGTTATCTAACATAAGTATTGCACTAACTTCATATTGCATAGAATATCAAGGTTACATTTTATGTTATCTGACGATAGCATTGCATGAACTTCAAGTTGAATTAACCTTACCATAGAACATAGCCAACATGCACTGTTAAAATATTTTTCTAGTTAAGAGCATCAATAGGGTACACATACCAATTATGCTATGAGAAATTTACTATTTTATGATGCCAATCATCGATAAAGCCATACCAAAATGCGATGAAATTGAATACCCGATGCGTTACCTTGGTAAATGAATTTCATGGAAAACTTAGCGCAACCAATATGTCGTGCACTATAGAATGACCAATAATGTAATGTAGCGTCGGGGCAACGGTTAATATTAGTTTTATCAGAAAATTACTTTACAATACCAAGCGTTGCATGAAAAGACAATAATAATGCAATAAATATATACCGATCGTGCAACAGAGATTTGATATTTATATCTGCAACAGAACTTCATACCATACCTTACCTTGACCTTGCAAATATGATTTAGCGATCTAAACATCAACCTTGCCATTTCGATTTACAACTATCGACATTGCTAGTTAACAACACCATCAATGATTTAATTTAAACGACATTCAATGCAATTTAACGCAGATTACAAAAGGGAGTGGTGTGAGTGAACAGGCATTAACTCACACTCATCCATATCACCATACCCTGTTCCGAGTCCACATGTCAAGCGCAATTTAACACCTAAACCAACATGATCCTAGGGCATGCGCTAACTCCCGAATTATATGCAATCAATTGTGTGGCAGAAAAAACCAAATAAAACAGCACAATTTATGAACAGGATGTAACCACCAACAAACGCTGAGAAAAAAAAGGATTTTGCAAAGCAAATCCTGACAGAAGGCACGTAGGTCAAGGTTGGACGTTGCGCAGGCATTCATTAACACGAAAAATCCGAGATAAAAGAAAGGCAGTCCGGGTTTGCAATTAAAATTCTAAACGCAGACCATTAAACCTTTGACACGCAGATCAAACGCCCATAATAATTTCAGTAAGACATAGACCATATACGCATTTAAACGCAGTTCAAATGCCCGAATATATCAATTAAAAATGCAGAGATAGAAAATGCCCCATTTATCAGTATACATATACGCCCCATCACAGTAAAAATGCAGATCAATATGCAAATGTTGTTCAACGCCCAAGGGTCATTAAAAGAGAAAAAAAAATGCATACTATTAATGATGTGCAACGCACTGTATGTGAACGCCCAATATCATTCAAAAATGCGGATCAATATGAAAATGCCTTCCCTTGTAGGGTCACTTAAGAGGGAGAAAAGAAAATGCAGACTATTAAGGATGTGCAACGCACTGTATGTGAATGTCCAATATCATTCAAAAACACCCAACAAGAATGGCTCACTGTGTAAGGTAAAATACCGAATAAGGATGCTCGTTGGGTAAAGAAGGACGCCCAATATAACAGTGGTTAAAAACGCCCAATACACAGTGGGAAACGCCCCTAAAACAAAAGAAAGGTGTAGCTCACTAACCTTTCCGCTTGTGAATAAACACACCAGCGCATTGCCGGAAGATTGTGAAAAGGGCCAGAGATAAATTGAATGCGGGTTAAAGTTGATGATTTGCCGGAAAGATAAACAATTCATTTTGGTTTAGTTTTGAACTGGGCGACAATTCATTGGGGGAGTCGTTTTAAGAATTTTATCCCGGTGTTAAGGTCTTGGGTCATCTAGGTTGTCTCATCATCATCATCAATGCAAGGTGTCCTTCGGGATGCACTTCGTGCTCCAAAGTGCCACTCGCCTTGTTTGCTTCTATTACGCGACATGACCTTCAGGATGCATGCGTTACTCTAAGGATACACTTTCGTTGTCTTGTATTTCTTCGCGCGATGTGCCCTTCCAGGTACTGCGATGCTCCAAAGTGCCACTCCTTGACTTGGCAGTTGGTAGACATATATAACCTGGAGTCAATCCTCCACGAGGTGAACTTGTGGGAGACTAAGGGCTCTAGGAATAAGGCCCCATGTATTGCACGACCCTTAGAATCATGGAAGTGGTATTTATGTGATCTACCTCTCGGCATAGTGGATCCTCTCGAACTAGGTAATGGATTAACCTCTGATTCGAGCCACGATTGGGAAGTGCTAGTAGGTTAATTCTTGTTTTGTCCACACCTCTCCCTCAATCTCCTACGGAACCTAGTGTGTACTTACTCCATATGTGAATTAAATTATTGAATGTCCGTGATTTGCATCATCAACCATCATGTCCCGAGCATATCAATATATCATCAAATCAATAAAATAACATGGTAAATAAATCAACTCAATAGAACTGCTCCCCGACTCAATCCGAGGTCCAAGGGTTACATCGATGCCTCGCATCCTCAAGGTCAAAAACCACGCACACTCAAATAAACTAAGTCAATGCTTTGTATACAACAATAAGTAAAACATCATGTCATCAATCTCAGCATCGTAGTCAAAGGGATAAAGGTTTTTGTCATCATAAAAATCGGATCACTTGCGAGCAAGTGTCCTCAAAAATAAGTTTTGTAAGTGCACCGAGTGGGATGTTACATACACCCCTCTTAATTCTAAACTTTGTCCCAAAGTTTCTCGGTATAATCGAAATAAAAGTACCACAATATCATAAGTACCTGATATCATAAGTCTATTTATCAAACAAAAAGGGAAACTGCTAGTGCGTATCATATGTGTCCTCCCAGGTCTTCGATTGTGGACTATATTTGTCTCACTGGACCTTAACTTGATATATTGTTCGATGTTGTATCTTTCGAATGTGATAGTCCAATATGTGTATTGGCTCAGCCGTGAGTGCTCCCGCGTCCGACACCTGCAAAGGAACTCATGTCAATCAAGTGTAGGATCACTAATATAATGTATCATAACAGATACATGAAAAACATCATGCATTCACCTCAAAGAATCAGGCAAAGGCTAGTCGATAGGCCATGGGCCGCTACTGCTCTCCACAATCTCGAAGGGTCCCACGAACCTAGGAGAGAGTTTAGCTCCCTTTCAAACTTGGTCGAAATCTTGGCTATCAATTTTACCCACAAGAAGACTGCGATGCGTGGAGCCGCCTTTCGATTCGACTCGTGTTATCGGCATACTCTTCTTTCAATTCTGTCTTCTTTTATCCTTTATGCGTATGGTTTTGAATTTTGTCTTCCATTCTTGGATCGCTTTTGGTCACCAGGCCCTATCCTCAAGCCGATCCCAACTCAAGAGCGTTCGACACGGTCTCCATAAAGAACTCAAAGGGGCCATCTTAATGGTGCTCGAAAGTGCTTGTTGTTATAAATGAACTCACGAGGCAAGAGTTCCTCCAACACTTTGTGGTCCATCGCGATACATCGCGCTAACTTATGTCTTCCAAGGTTTGTTTTATTCGTTAAATGCGTCGTCGGTCCACTGGGTGATAAGTTGTAATAAAATTAAGTTGTGTTTCCAATGCCTCTTGGAAACTGGTCCAAAAAAATCCTATAAACACCGATCTCGTCGGATGCAGTATTCTTAGGCAGCCATGCGGCCTCTAATCTAAGTGAAAACTCCTAAGCTATGTTAGGTGCACGATGCGTCGTCGCACCGAGAATAAAGTGAGCACTCTTTGTGAGTGTCTGCTACTAAAAAATCGAGTGATGTCTCCCTGGCAGGTGTGGCGTCAACCAATGGAAATCCATGAAATGACTTCCCATTTCGATTAAGAATGGCGTGTGGTTGAAGTAATCCGGCCGGCGTTATGCATATTCGACCTTTACCCTCACGACACTCGAGAGACATCTAGCCACAAAGTTATTTATAATGAAGCCTTCATACCTTTCCGGAAGAACAAAGGGCAGGTCTACCCTCATCTTACGTATCAAGATTGAGCCATGTAGCTGCTCTGAACCTCGCTTCGGGATCAACATCCTCCTTTCGTCATTTTGGTACATACATCCGACCTCTACATCTCAATAACCCATCACTGTCAAAAGGAAATCCCTCATATCGTGGTACCATCTTGGTGTTTTGTCCGATGAAATCATTGACTTCTGCGTACGGTCGCCGTCATGCTATAAAGCGAGAATCTTCTCCCGCGTGAGTGCGATGCGAAGAACGCTTACCGTATCAAGTATTTTCGACTCAAAGCATCGCATACTCGGTTCATAGTTCCCTTGCTCATAAGTAATCTCGGTGTACTAAGCTAAGCAATTCTAACCAACGCCGTTATTAGCATGTTGAATTAAGCACAAGTAAAATGTTGTAATTCACAGTAGTTAGTCACTGTTCAAATTTTTGGCCAATAAGGTGATATATACCTTTAAAGGCGCATATACTGTAACAACAACGCTCCAAGTCATCGTCCATTAGTTCTCCTCATCGTTCTCATTTTCGATGTAAGCAATCACTCGATTCGTCTTGATGTAAGACTCCACCTAAACCTTCCTTGGATCGATCGATTGCATACCAAGAAGTCTGTGTCCATGTCGAGGACTTTTATTGCTCCAGTGTTATTTGTCAACAAAGCGTAAACCTCCTAAATGCTTCCATGCATTTCTCACGTCCAACGAACTTCTTTGTTTTTCTTACACTTAGTCCCGTGATGGGATTTTCTGGCTATGAGAATCGCCGACAAACCGTCCCGATAGTATCTACTAAACCATAAAACCTACGCATACAGCGACATTAGATGCGATCGCAGGACAAATTCCATAATAGCCTCAACCTTGGCTAAATCCACGGCGATACCTTAGCGGAGATGACTTGTACTAAGTAGTGAATCCTCGATTGATAAAAAGAGCATTTGGACTGACTTCCATATATAATTTTGTTCTCTACTTAAACCTTTGTAGTACCAAGCGTAGTGCTGATCATACTCCGTCGTCAGAGGTAGATCAGAATATGATGGAAGTAAATGCCGGACAAACTTGTCCAAGTACTTCAGCGGAACACCGTTCATCAAACTCATGAATACCCACCGGGGCTTTATTGAGTCCAAAGGTAAAACTGTAAACTCGCAATGTCCAAATCTCATCTTAAGCGGTCTTAGGGATGTCATTCTCGCTTTATCAAATGTGGTGATATCTTGATCGCCGTCGATCTTAGAGAACCACCGTCTACCCTTCATTTGATCGAATAGATGCGTCAATTCTTAGTAGGATCTTGATTCTTGATCATTGACTTGTTCGATTGATGGTAGTCAATGCAAAGCCTCCATGATCCATCCTTCTTTTGAATAAAAAATAACTGGTGTACGGTGACACACTAGGGCGATATCAATCGGGTCCAACAACTCCTTCAATTGCATTTTTAACTCTTGCAACTTTCGATTAGACATCCGATAAAGGCGTTCTGTATCGGTTGATCCCGAATTTGATCTATAGTAGAGCTCAATTCTCTTTACGGAGCATCCTAGGCAACTCCTCTAGAAATGCGTTTGCAAACTCCTTCTGCTTGGAAGGTGTTCTAGACCTTCGCTACTCCATTTTCGTGGCGCAAATTCGCATAAAGCTTGCGACCCTTGCGTATACTCTTCCGTAAATATAAGGAAGAGATGAACCTCGAGATACTCCTTGGTTTCGTCCTACTATCACTCATCTCTGTCATTCATCATCGATAAGCTCAATCGTTTTGTATTACAATTGAGTATCGCCTCGTGCAATTCCAGCCAATCCATGTCGATCATGACGTCATAATATCCTAAGATGGTGATGTACCAGTTGAACCTCGTGACAAACTCTCCCGGAGTTAAAGAGTACGACGCAACCTTTCCTCGCGACCAACCGTTTGGCTCACCGAAGCCATCTCCCGCGACTTAGCTAAACTCGTCCTGTTCAATTGCCTTGACCTTAATCCTTTTGGTATTTTTTGAAATAAAACTCTGTTAATCACGGATCTATCAAAATGCTAAAAGTGCAGTGCGGCGATGCACGGCTCGTCTCAAACACATTCATTTGGTGCTCCCGCAGCGGTTATTCTGCTTGCATGAATCGATGGGTGCCTTATATCTCCCAACGTAGTAGGTCCGACTGATCGAGCCCTAGTCTCTCCATGAGACGATGAATTGATTTGGTGGTGTGGCTCCCCACCCGTCCAACACCCTTTCTTCGGCACAGTAGTCCTGGTACCCAGTAGAAGATGGTACATAGGCACGAAACCACCAGTGCCTTTCTATTTGAGCAGGCCTAAATTGACCTTTCTTTGTGGGCGATGCTCTTGCTATATGGTCCTACGATAGGTGTCGGCTGGTAGGCGGCCCGGTCATCGAAGATTCTTAGTGAACGTGAATCCCTCTCTGGAAACCATGATACCCCGGCATGTGTCTCGATTAATACTGGCGCTCACGGCGTGCCGGATGAACCACCGCCTGTTGGTCTCTCTGGAGTCCTTCTCTGACCCCGCTAATAAGCTCCTCCTATTCTATGAAGTGTACAGCCCGGCGTCGGTGCAAGGGATTTGAGGCATCAAGATCTAACCTTACCTGCAGCGGTAATGAACCAAACGAACTGTTGACGCAGGCTTCTTAGTGTTGAAGTGGAGCATCTGGGAGTAGCTCCATAAAACATGCCTCGTACTTGGGCACCGTATGACCTCCTTGTTGTAAGGTGTTGAACTCATTAATCTTGTGCTCAATGAATTCATCAGATATGTACCTCTCTCAAAATTGTTCCTCTAATAGTTCCCATGATACGTCTTTGATGGCCATGTTTAAAAGTGGTAGGAGTGTCTTCCTTCATAGAAGAGTGCTCCCCTTTGGTTGAAAGACCTCCATGCGGACATTCATGTTGGAGATATAGTCGCAAAGTGTGACACGTAGCCATATTCTCCAAAATGCCTTGGCGGTATCCAGGAACACCAAAGAACTCATTTCGCTTTCTGGGTTCACGATGAATGATACGATAACCGGTCGATTGTCTTGGCGGAACTCTCCAGTCGCGGTGCCACGGCCTAGATCTTTGTCAATCGATGGTGGCCTTACCAGTTGCTTGTCGCATTTGGAAGGATCTCATCATCCTCACAACGTAAACGTGATGCTGCTCATCCAGGACACCTTCCATCCACAGGGGTTATACCACTTTCGGCGTGGATCTTCTTTGGAGCATCAGCGCCTCCTCCCTAACACCCGTCATACGCGCCTCTGCGGCGTCCTCCTAGCCATGATTACGCACACACACGATCAGCTGATCAACAACGAATAATCCACATAATCATGTCCAGCGGAAGCGTGGCGAATCCCAGTCGTGAGTCAAACCTCCTTTCGATACCATATGTAGCGAACTACCTCGTTATTAACCATTCTAATTAGCGGGTGCAATTTTTATTTATTTATTTATTTTATTTTTTCATTATTTTTTTTTAAAGGTGTGTCTGCGCGTGTGAAGTAACAACACACTTAACTATAAGGCATACTTGACAGCCAACAAGGCGGCATAACCAACGACCTGCGGCAACGAAGGCACCTGGCGAAATGCGCGCAGCAATGTAGCGATCCGGGCAAAAGGCACACAACACATACGGTAACACATTACGGTACGGAACAGAGGAAGAGTCAGGTGTTGGTTTATTTACGCGGGGAAGGCGTTGAGTGCTTATGTCTTCTCGAGAAAGAAGATTAGACCAGCTCTGACGACGCTCAAGCGAAACTAGTAACCAGGCCTAACACAAAGGCATAACAAGGCGAACGCAACAAAGCAATCCCAGCATATCGCGGTGATATGGCACTGGGCGCACGGACGCCAAAGGCGTGCAACTAGCGGTATGGCGGAAATCACCAGAAGTGGTAGAAATGCGATGCTCTGATCCGCGGAGGAGAATCATAAGGTAGAGTTTACTGTTTACGCGAGAAAAGCATGGCTTTTGATCTTATGTCGCCTCTCAAAGACCGTAGGCTCCACGGCCGCTCCGAAGCGAAACTGGTATCCTCGTCCGGATGTGTACTTAAGTGGAATACATGCCTTTAAAGGGCCCGAGACTCTTGATCACGGCCTTGGATTCCCTATCTGGAGAAAAGAATCACACACATAGGCCTTATACATGACTCCTGAGAGACTGCAGGGGAGTGACTATATCCATGGAGCTTGTCAGGCCAAACAATAATATTGAATACAATCCAAGTCTGACACAAATAAGAAGTCTTGATTAGCTGCTCTGGGCGTGTGACCATAGGACTCCGACAACGAACACCCCATGTTCAACATTCATTAAGTGAACCACCCCCTCAATTTACTAACTCCAAGTAATTTAATATGCGTATTTCGGACATTCCACCATATATGTTTTGTCTATAATGATAATTTACACTAGCAATACAATAAGAAACCTCATCATTATGTGTTCTAAGGATAACAACTTTGCAATGAAGACAAGATCATACATTTCAAGGATATCAACTCTAACATTTGCAATTTATTTATATGGTGAGAAAAATACCATTACATACTTCCAACAATCTATTGCATTGACATAAATTATAACCAAATGTTCAATCGCATTCCTTTACATACTAAAGTAACCACATTACCTAGTCAAACATTTACGCCTTACTAACCGTTTATGTAATCGTTAACAACTGTTACATGAATACTCTGATATCAAATACAATTAGATTACCCTCACATTCATATCCCATTACATCAACTTCCGTTGCTTTGTATTAACATTGATTGTTCATTACAAATTATTTTCTAATGTTCTTGCAAAGGATATCGAAACTACATTCGGTTATCTAACATAAGTATTGCACTAACTTCATATTGCATAGAATATCAAGGTTATATTTTCTGTTATTTGACGCATAGCATTGCATGAACTTCAAGTTTCACTAACCTTACCCTAGAACATAGACAACATTACCTTTGTTAAAATAATTTTTCTAGTTAGACACAATAGGGTACATACGGTTATGCAACAAAATTTACTATTTTAACAATGCCAATCATACGATAAAAGCCATACCAAAAATGCAGTAAATTAGATACCAGTCGTGCAACATAAATTAAATATGAATTTCATGCAAGAAAATTACTTTTTAACAATGCTGTCGTGCTATGAGACGGCAATAATGCGATGTGTATACCGTCGAACAACGAAATTTTATATTGGTTTATCGCGAGAAACTTACCTTTTTACAATACCAAACGTGCATGAAAAGACAACCATTAATGCAGTAAATATATATTGATCGTGCAACAGAGATTTGATATTTATATCTGCAACAGAACTTCATACCATACCTTATCGTGACCTTGCAAATATGATTTAACGATTTAAGCATCAACCTTGGCATTTCGATTGACAACTATCGTCATTGCTAGTTAACAACACCATCAATGATTTAATTTAAACGACATTCAAATCAATTTAACGCAGATTACACAAGGGAGTGGTGTGAGCAAACAGGCGTTAACTCACACTCAACCATATCACCATGCCCTGTTCCAAGTCCACATGTCAAGCGCAATTTAACACCTAAACCAACACGAGCCCAGGGCATGCACTAACTCCCTAATTAGATACAATCAGTTGTGTGGAAGAAAAACCAATTAAAAAGCACGATTTATGAGCAATTTGTAACCACCAATAAGCTTGAGAAAAAAAAAGTTGTGAACAAATCCACGACCAGAAACCCATGAGTCAGAGTTGGATGCGTCAGCATGACATTCGATAACAATCGAGAGATAAAGAAGGCAATCGGGTTTGCAACCCAAAAATTTAAACATGAGACCATTAAACCTTTGACCGTAGATCAAACACCCTGTGATTTAATTAGACATAGACCATATCGCATTTAAGCGTGGATTTCAAACGCAGAATATATCAATTAAAAATCTTGAGAGATATAAAATGCGCATTTAATAGGTATACCATATATACCTCATCATGATGCATGTGAGATCATTATGCAAACGTTGTTCAATGCCCAAGGGTCATTAAGAGAGAGAAAAAAATGCAGACTAATGGGATGTGCAATGCCTTATTATGTGAGCGTAATGTATCATTCAAAAAGCCTTGAATCAATAGGCAAGCGTTGTTCATGTAGAGGTCATTAAGAGAAAAAACCTTGGACTATTAAGGATGTACAGCATAGCAATATGTGAATGCCAATATCATTTCCAGCAGCCCAACCCAAGAATGTCCACTTGTGTAAGGTAAAATGCCGAATAAGGATGCTTTCGTTGGGTAAAGAAGGATGCTTAATATAAGTGGCTAAAACACCCAATACCACGATGGAAAGCCCCAAAACAAAAGAAAAGTGCAGCTCGTTAACCCTTTTAAAATGCAGACCCAATCCCAAAGGCATTGCCAGAAGATGACGAAAGGACAGAGATAAATTGAATGCTAGGTTAAGTTGATTTGCCAAAGGATAAACAATTTTCCAGAGGTAACATGGTGCGAGTTGAATGTTTTCAGATTGCGAGAACTAGTTTTTTTCTTTCCCCTTTTTTTCGGTAACCATTAATAAAGACGAATGCTAAAAACAAATTGACACTAACCATTTAATAAAACGAATTTACTTGAGAATAGGTTTCGACGAACCTTGAGAAACATTTTAACATAACCATTTATAAACAAATTAAGCAATTAAAATCTTACGTTCCCTAAGCCGGCCCGAGGAAGATCTCGCTCATCGCGTCCTCCTTTGGCTCATTTCAAATTAGAGCCCTTGAACTCACCGGTACCTCCCGACCAAATGCTAGGGGTACTCGCTTCCTCCTTAATACAGGCCATGAGGGCACCTGAACAGAGATGAACCCAAGCTTCTCAGCTCGCCTCCATGGTTGAGATACCACTCCAACACAGCTTAGATAAACCCAGCTCCTCACAAGCAATCCGTCAAGCCATAATTCGGTAGCGTAATGTTACGTTAACCGTTCATCCCTCTTCCTTCTTTCCTTCTTTTTTTTTTTTTTTTTTTTTTTTTTTTTTTTTAAATTATTAAATTAATTTTAATGTGAGCCTCTAGAAGCATTCCTGGATTGTCCAGAGTGTCCTCATCCCCATGAAACAGCAATTTAAATTCTTTAATTTAAATAAAGACTCATTCCCCTCACTCCCCCAAAATTAAGCTCCTTAAATAGCTCCTAGGGTTCCTAGATCCCCTCGTGCTTTTATTCACTTTCCCTGGAAATTGAAGTTGTTGATTTTAGTAACTCCTAAATGTTGATTCCTTTCTCTTTTACCCTATGTCTCTACTTTCCAATTTTGAAGTTTCCTTATTCCTCGGTTTCCTCATTTCTAATTTTTTTTTTCCTTTTTATTATTTTATTATTTTTATTTTTGTTATTTATTTTTATTTTTTTTAACCCAAAATGATAAATGCGGTTAATAGTCCTTTCAATAAAGCACAAATTTGTACTCCCACTCTTTATCAAATTTTATTTCTTCTTTATCATTTAGAAATACGGGTTTAAAGCAATTTATTTCCCTCATTACTTTGCCCCTTGCTTTTAGAGATTAATTAACTTTCTAGGAGGGTTTAGTTTAAGCCTAGGTTTATTTTTGTAAGGATCTTTCTTAGGGCTTGTCAAATTTATCTTAGAGATGTTTTAATTTAGGTTTGATTTGAGCAGTGAAAATTCATTAGAGTCGTTTTAAGAATTTTATCAGTGTTAAGGTCTTAGGGTCATCTAGGTTGTCTCATCATCATCATCAATGTAAGCGTGCCCTTGAGGGCCTTCACATGCTCCAAAGGTGCCCTCGCCTCATTTGTTTATGTTGCACGACGTGCCCTTCGGGATACTGCGTGCTCAAAGGTGCCACTCATTCTCTTTGTATTTTCTTTTGTGCGACGTGCCTTTAGGATGCACCACGTGCTCAAAGGGTGCCTTTCGTGACTTGACGGATTGGTAGACATCTAACCCACAGGTCAACACTCGCTAAGGTGAACTTGTGGGAGACTAAGGGTTCTAAGAATAAGGCCCTTGTGCCACACCCCTTAGAATCATCATGGCCTTGATCTTCCCCTCACCCGGCATCATGGATCCTCTGAACTAGGTAATACGTTAACTACAGGTTCGAGCCACGGCAAGAGTGCCAGTAGGATGTGACAAGGCTACTACCACACCTCTCCCTCCCGATCTCTACGGAACTTCGTGTATGGCCTTGCCTCCATGGCGAATTAGAGTAGGCAAGCTATCGTCAGCCTGCATCGGCAACCATCATGTCAGAGCATGTCAATAACCTATCATCAAATCAATAAATAGCATGGTAAATAGATCAAATCAATAAATAGCATGGTAAATAAATGAACTCAATATCACACTCCCTGACTCAATCTGGAGTCCAAGGGTTCCGTCGATGCCTCTGCATCCTCCAGGTCAAAAACCCTGCACACTCAAATAAACTGGATCAATAGCACCTGTATACAAGAATAGTAAAACATCATGTCATCAATCATAACGCATCATCATCGAGGATAAGGGTTTTATCATCATAAAAATCCAGATCACTTGTGAGCAAGTGTCCTCAAAGAATAAGTTTTGTAAGTGCACCGGAGCGGGATGTTACATTTTGCATATAAGAACCATTTATGGAGGTAATCCATCCAGGACCAATGAATGAAATTTGATCAATAGTTATCATTCTTCCATAATGAGGGAAAGATATCAAGTGAAAAAGAGTGGACACAATAGCTTTCATGGCATAAACATAATCTCACCCAAGGAGTAAAGAAAAATCCAAGGGGTCTTGGACTACCATGACATCAATAAAGACATGTTTCCCTCCCAAAGTTACAGGAAACTGAGGAAGGGTCCCTAAGGGTTGACTGGTTCTTCTGTTAAAAATCTAATGAATTCTGCGTAACCAGGGCAAGCTGAGGACAACCCAAAGCTTGCCAAGCAAAAGAGGACAAGATGCTAACGGACTCACCTTCATCTATCAACATCTGAGGAATGTCCCAACCACAAACTTTCACTATAATATGGAAAATAATGTGAGAGGGAAGATGAGGTCGAGTTAGCACACTCCAATTAAAACAAATGGCCTCATTACTTGGAGGAGGTTCCACGAGAGAAGGAGGAATACCCCCTGGCATGGTAGAGTCTGTATCAACAAGAAAAATGTTGGAAATATTAGGTTTACTCTCGAGCAGGAGAGTAGGATCGACCGATGATGAGATTGGATCGACCACTTATGTTGCATTCTCCAAGGGGAGAATGGCGTCGATGCTTGGAAAAGGATCGACCGCTTGTGTTTCACTCTCTAACAGGAGAGTGTGATCGATCGAGGATGGGATTAGATCAAACACTTGGTCTACTATTTCAACCAAGGACGTGACTAGATTGACCACTTGATCAACCAGACTGATCGACGGGGGAACCAGATTGATCATTCCATCAACTACAAGTGGGTTGAGAGAAATTTTGCAATAAGCAGCTGGAAGTTGAGGCTCTGAAACATTCATGTCTTCCAGTAATTTCAAGGCTTCTTCCATATGAGGGAAAATATGAGTTATATGATGCCCTTTGCATAACATACATGGGAACTTGACTCTACTTTTCTTCTTCCCAACTATATCGTGACTAGTCGATGAGAAGTCATCATCATGTTCTTTAGAGGCTGATGACATGGGTTAGCGAGGATGTGTAGACCATGCTTCTATAACCTTGGATAAGCCAGGGCAATGGTGTAGTATGGACATTTGAGTTTTCTACATACAATGAATTGAATTTCTTCTTGCCAGGGTATTGTCAAGCTCTTAACTAAATTGGTTACTAACCACAAAAACCAACATTCAAGTAGATTTAGAAATAAGTTATGCATATGTATATGTGACCTAGCTCACACATATTGTATATGTGAGATATCTCACACATATTGTATATGTGAGCTAGCTCATAGATAATTTCAAAGAGCATTTGATTACATGTAATATGAATACATCCCAAAGATGAAAGATTTAAATGGTTTTTAAAGAATGACTTAATATATGTGCAAATTTGTGTTTTCTTCATGTACATGAAATATTGTATGAGAACATATATTCCACCGTAGAAAGAGGAGACAAGTATTTTCCGGAAGAATGGTTTTTAAAATGGAGATTTGTTAACTTTCATAGATATAAGTAATTTTTTGGAAGAATGGCTTAATATGGAGGTTTATGAGTCCTTTAATTTGAAAGTTGATTATGGAATTTGATTATATGACCACTGTATAAGAGGAGAGAAGTATTTTACTGCTGAGGAGATTATTATTTTACTGCTGAGTAAATAAGATCAAATAAAATCACTTGGGATGAGAATTTCACCTGAAGGATTTGGGACTTTATCCACAAGAAGATAAGTATTTCATTGGAAGAATGACTTAATATGGAGATTTGTGAACTTTCTTCATACATAGTTCTATATTTATTTTCATATTATTATCTAACTCGGAATACAATTTTTTTTTACCAAGAACACAATTTTTCTCTTTAAATTTTTTAAAGATTTTAGATAAGATTTTACAAATAGTTTAAATCATGTATGTTTAATGTGGAGAGTAACTATTTTGAAAGTTTTGGAACTTTGTGAAGAAAATCTTAAATCTGTATAACTGTGGTTGGGTATGTTATTATTTCTTATTGTTTATTGTTTATTTAGTTAAAGTATATATGCTAATATGTGTTATTTGTTTTTTTTATTATTGTTTTTTATTGTTACAGATGTTTAAATTATATTTGGTGGAAAATACGTTTACATTATATTTGGTGGAAATGAGTGTGATGAGACTTAACTCTTTTGGTATGTATGTCAATTTTTCTTTAATCAAAACTTGTTTTATTTATATAAATCTAAAATGGTACATGTATACATTTTATTTTAAATTTGTACATACATTTTATTGTAAATTTTTAATTTTTGAATTTTTTTTATATTTTGCATGTTTGAATTGTAAATTTTTTATTTTTGAATTATGTTTCTTTTGCAGGTTTCAATTGTAGGTATGAAGTGATATATCTTAAAGCGATGGCTTAGAGTCCATAATTTTCGAGTTAAATGTCTTAGTTTTTGTTATCATCCTAAAATGGATGTGGAACCTATGTATTTGGCGGTGT
>SNQJ01S0059308.1:13611-42706 GCA_010110895.2 Picea sitchensis | reverse complement strand
AATCATTGGATCTAAAATAAGATATACATTATGAACCATTTATCTTATTTTGTGCTATTTTTATTTAGACGATAACACATCATTGTGCCAAGTTCGTGTCATGTGTGCTTCACTTGTGCTTGTAGGGTCCTCAATGGTTGTAATACCTACAGGAGATGATGAAGATTGCTAATGCCTCCACCATCTAATACATCATTAATTCCTTGAACCATTGGATAGTATGTGTTAGAGTGTAGGACAAAAGGCACTAAAACTACGTCTCTTTCCAGTGATAATTCTTGTTGTATTTTGAGAAAATTTCATGACATCATCACAATTCCACTGCGATTAGATTTTCTTGTGCAATTCATGAACAACCAAAAACTCTTGACCTTTTTTTTCTAGATATAACAAATATGATATGAAATGGAGAATTTTGAGTGCAAGTATCAACTGCCTATGTGTAGGAAACACCTTTCCATCATTTAGACTTGGGTGGGTGCAAGCTACTGATTGTCTCTTATGACATGTTAGTGGCAATGCAAACATGGAAAAACAACAATATGTTAACTTGGAGGGATTATTCAAGTTACTTTTACAATGAATTTGAATATGATGTAAACACATGAAATGTAGGAAATCTAATTATCTTTCTGAATATATAATTTTTGTTTATAGAATTTGTGAATAGTTATATGAAATTTGAGTTTTTATAACAATGTTATGTTATTTTTCAATAAAAATATAGTGTATATGTTTTCTCTAGTGTGGGTGTTGAATACCTTAACAATGGAATTTCCTTAAAAAAATCTATAATTGTAGAGAACCCATTCTTCTAGTGCGAGGTATTTTTTCAAAATGTATAATATTAATTTTATATTCTTTTAAAATTATGAAAGTCATTGTATCATTGAAATTACAATGTCTTGCATTAGTGTAGGCTATGAGGGTATTAACATTATCAAAATTTTATTTTTTATTTTTTGTACATTGTAGATCTCAATCTCTTCTAGTGCATCCTATAACTTATTTTAAAAATGGTGAAGCTTATAAAAATTTATAGTAGAAATAAAAGAGGCATGTATTTTAGGATTCTAATAGATGTTGAGACAAAAATATATTAAAAATAGTAAACAATATCAATTTTTTTAAAATTATATATTTGGAATTGGCATACTCAACTCTATATGTGTATGTAATTTTTTCGACAACATATTTTTGTAGTAGCCTATAGAAAATAACGTAAAAAATAGAGATATTGAGAGGTATTCTAAAAATGGAGTTTTTAGTGTATTTGTAGACCAAACCACCAAGTTTGTCATCCCAGACCTAAACCTGAAGAAACCAACTCAACAAATACATACCCTAGAGTAATCACTGCCACCGAAAAAGAAATTAATTGAAAAGAGCATGTGTGTGTTTCAAGAACACACACACCCTTTAGGAACACACATACATTTATGGATCATGCATTTGTTCTTACTAACACAACATCTATAACATGCCCAATATAATCCCTGGTTTAATTAATGCATAATGTAGATATAAATGTGGCTATGGAAAAACAATGTAAATGTGAAATGTATTTCTTGAATTGTAAATAAATATAATGTAATATTAGTTTATAGGATATGGACAAGAGGGGGAGTGCCTAGAGAGTGTCCAAGAAGGATCCAAAGGGAAATAATTTATGGGTATTAATTCAAAACCATTTTTTGGTTGAGTGTATGAGAGCCCAATCATTGAATATTTGATTTAGATTATTTTGAGAACGACATGAAGAAAAAAATATAACCGATATATAAAAAGGAAATACACAGAGATAATGCAAAGAACACAGAAATATAGTGAAACCAAACTTCTATTAATGAACAAGAGAGAGAAAAACATTCTAGAACAAAAATGCAGAGAACACAAAAATCTAATGAAACCTAACTTCTATTAATGAACAAGACAGAGAAAAACATTATAGAACAAAAACTGGCAGAATGGGGTAGCTTATGTCTGAAAAGAAAGAGATGTTGGGTACGCTTCATTCACAAAAATATTTACATCATAGTCCATTGCATGCTTAAAGGGTCGAGTCCTTCACCTCAATTATATATGAGAGAGTGAGAGGAGAACAATTATCATGATGCATGTGGGATAAATTGGACTAAGTTTATAAAATTCCATAGGCATGTAAAACACTAGGACTTCCCATGTAGTCACCCATCCCAGTGCTACTCTAGCCTGAGCATGCTTAACTACAGAGTTCTAATGGGATCCAATTCATTAACGCCACGTTTTAGGCATGTATATAAAACCACTAGGAAATCATTACATGATGTCTGCAATTAACAAATGAATATGACATTACATTCCATTCCCCATCAAAAGGGTGATCATGATGGTTTATCAAAACCATAGGCTCAAAATGGTGATTCACTGGAAAAGGTGGATGGCCATAGAGATCCATCTGGATCATTCCTCCCCCCTTAGGAAGCAATGGTCCCCATTGAGTCAAGTT
This sequence comes from Picea sitchensis, assembly GCA_010110895.2. Classification (NCBI taxonomy): domain Eukaryota; kingdom Viridiplantae; phylum Streptophyta; class Pinopsida; order Pinales; family Pinaceae; genus Picea; species Picea sitchensis. The sequence goes on along the minus strand of SNQJ01S0059308.1, from coordinate 40,218 downwards.
CCCATGGGATATGGGGAGACTTTTGCTAAATCTGAAGCTTGGTGCATTGTTTGCCTTGCTGAAGAAGTTTTCCTTCTTAGCCTGTTGAAGGTTGTCATGAACCTGTTGTTGGAGGGGTTGGATATATTCAACAAATATAGCTGCATGATCTACATGAGTGTGGGAGGACTCTGTCAATGAAGATGCAACATGAAGAGTATGAAGGGTTTTTTTATAACCTTGCTTCACTGGGCAGTGTGGAGTCACCCTCATAGGTGCAGCAAGAACATCTTGGTACTCTTCTACAATCTTATCGATTATATTATGTTGGATAGAAAGGTATTGGGTTGAGTTTGTAGTGGTTGTAGTGGTTGCAGTGTCCTTCTATTCACCTTCTGATCATATTGTGAAGAGTCTAAACTTTTTAGTATAAGAGATTAATTTGTGGCATTATTTTGGTGAGACAATAGTCGGAACTACCTCTGGTATCATGTATAGCTGACCCCCCAGAGTAAAATGATGCTATGGGGTTGAGACTCATAAACATCATGATACATCCACATATATGAATAGCTTAATAGAACATCACATACTTCCAGTGGGGCAACATCACACAATACCTCATCCTTGAAGGGATTAATGTTCTAGGACATGCGACACTGCTAGATGACATGAAGATATTGACCTTGGTGAAGCCATCTGATGTTGTATGGTTGTAGGTGTGGTTTTTTTGGAAAATCCAACTGCTTGACAACCTATGTTGAGATGATGTTCTTTTGGCTTCCGCTATTAACAATAAAATGCAACGGGGTCCCATTTACCCACATTTGTGAATGGAAGAGTCGCTCCCCCTCCTCAGGATCCTCTTCTAATTGGATTGTTGCAGTTGCGATAGTAGCAGTTCATTTTGCATAAATGATCTATCTCCTTTTATTATTTTCTAAATCAGATTCCAAGTCGGGGTTCGACCCTTTTTCTTTGAGTTCAGCCACCAATGATTTTATTGAGAAAAATTCATCAATGTTGTGCCAAGAGATGGTGTGGAACTCACACCACTTTTCAATGTATTTCTTAGACTTCCTGTTACCCTTATTTTGTTGAATCTGGGATTGGATATATTGAGGTTGGCCTTCGTTTCTCAGCCCTTCATTTTGTGAGTTATATTTTTCTTTTCCATGCTTCTCCCACTTACTCTGCTACTTGAATTTCTATTCCATTTTGACTGCATATCGATAAGCAGCTCCTAATGAGGAGAAGTCTAAGAAATCCATATCTGTTTGGATGTACCTATGTAGACCGTTGTGGTACATCAAAACCAAGTGTCTCTCAGAGTCTTTGATACCCAGCTTTGAGTGAAAGGTATGAAAGATGTTGGTGTACTCTGACACCATTTGGTCTCTTTTCTGACGTAGAGTTGTCCATCTCATGTATTGGTCATCATATTTTCCTCCTTTAGGGCATCCACAAAGGCCTCCCAAGTGGGTTCTCTCCCAAATAGTGTACATTCATCCACAGTTTACCTCTCCCAGTAACCTTCCCACGAAGCTCATATGGGGAAGTGATTTAAGGAATGTGAAGGTGATATTTTCATTGTCAAATTTTTTTTGGACAGAGTAATAACCATCTAGCAAATTCAACCATTTTTCTAGAGAATCTGCATCTATCTAACCTTCAAATAAAGGGATACCAAAATTGAATTCCACCTTGAAGGGTGTTGCACTTGCAAAATGGCTTCTTGTTGAATATGGCTCAGTCGACACCATCGATAGTCTTCAAAGGATCTGAGCAAAGTTGTCCATCATCTTGTTCCTCTGTCACACGAGGGATTCCTCGAGCAACGTCTTGAAAGGATCTCCTGCTTTGTCATATCTCTTTTCTTCCACCATGGGAGGTCTCTTGGGATGGAAAGAGCATTTTTCCTCAAGAAAAATTAGCTCGAGACCCAACTCTCTATACCTTGACCTCGTCAGGGACCTCCTCTAAGAAACGACAAGGAGCATCCTGCTCTGATACCATTGATTTAGATTATTTTGAGAACGACATTAAGAAAAAAAATATAACCGATATATAGAAAGGAAATACACAGAGATAATGCGAAGAACACAAAAATATAGTGAAACCCAACTTCTATTAATGAACAAGAGAGAGAAAAACACTCTAGAACAAAAACTGGCAGAATGGGGTAGCTTATCTCTGAAAACATCTGAAAAGAAAGATATGTTGGCTACACTTCATTCACAAAAATATTTACATCACACTCCATTTCATGCTTAAAGGGCCTCCTTCACCTCAATTATATATGAGAGAGTGAGAGGAGAGAAATTCCCATGATGCATGTGGGATAAATTGGACTAAGTTTATAAAATGCCATAGGCGTGTAAAACACTAAGAATTCCCAAGCGGTCACCCATCCCAGTACTACTCTAACCTGAGTGCACTTAATTGTAGAGTTATATTAGGATCCGGTGCATTAACGCTATGTCGTATGCATGTACATAAGATCACTAGAAAATCATTACATAATGTCTATAATTAACAAATGAATATGACACTACATTCCTTTCCCCATCAAAAGGGTGAATATCATGGTTTATCAAAACCATAGGCTCAAAATGGTGATTTAGTGGAAAAGGTGGATGGACACCGAGATCCATCTGGATAAATATCTGTCATAGGGTGGGTGTGAGAGTCACATCCCATAGTTATTGGAGAGCATGGGGATGAAGTTCAATCAACTTTGGGAAAAGCGAGTAGTCAAATATATTGGGAAATGTGAATAAATTTGTATGGTTAGTAATAGGAAGTTTTACAAGTGGATTTTTTTACATGAACAACAAGAAGAGAAGAGGGGAGAAGAGATTTGGAGCTGGAACAACAAGGCTAGGCGAATTCTGGAGCACGTTGTAGCATGTTTGGAGCATTTTGGAGTTGGAAATTGAAGAGCCAAGTTGTCAGACCTGAAGAATGAACTTCTAGGTGAGTTGCAATGTATGAGCGAGTGTTTTCTATTTTTTGTTCTAGTAGTTTTTCTTGGTAGTGATTGCCCTTGATTTCCAAGTAGAGAGATTCATAGCTACCTGAGCCAGAGAGACCCTGATAACTGAATGGGACACACGATGGACTGAGAGAAGTGAAGGGGTACATTCCTTGGATTGGGTAGGTCATGAGGAAGAGAGTTGGAGGAAATTTGATATAGTTGTAGGATAATACCAGTGGGTTGTGTGATATTGAGATGTGAGGGTATTATGAGAGGCAACCTTGTTTTTTGTATTCCTAGCCCTAGCTCAAGGGTGACTTGTTGTTGAGATTTGGAACAACGGGTCTATGGTTGGGTAGAACATCCTTCCTAGGAAGGTGGTTGCAGAAACTCTATTTTAAAGATAAGTGTTTATCTATATTTTTGAGTTATTTAAGAGTTCATGGATTTGCATTTCATCCTTGGATGATAATGGTTTTATATGATGCTATAGATGTTTTATCGGTTTCATTTATTCTTGTTTAGAATGTTGTAGTTGCATTTAATTATGGTCATTAGAATATGGTTGTAAATGTGAATAACTTTTAGCTGGTAAGCTACATGAATCAATTTAGGGAAATATTTTTGCAAATTTATGTGTTTTTTCGTGTAGTAATGTTCCATGGTTAATCTAGGGAACATTACAGAATGGTATCAAAGCTTAAGGTTCAACATTGATCTTGTATGGGTGTTGGAGTAGGCTATTTTTCATAAGTCTTGGGAATCACACAAGAACGAATTGCGCGAAATTTTGGCTAAGGAGTAGTGCACACACAAAGCAGTTGGAGCATGTTCAGGATTTAGTGTGCAAAAGAAGGAAAGTAGTTAGGATTTTGGGGAATTTTGTCCACATTGTAATGGGTTTAGAACTATTGTAAAGATATAAATTGTAGTGGGTTTTTGGGTAGAAGTAGTTAAGTTTTGAAGTTAGTTTTGGAGTGAGAGATTGAGTGAATAGTTAGCTAAGTATCCGGGTTTTATGAATGATCACTGAGGTTTTTCAGGACTTAGGCTCGCACTGCAGCAGAACGAATGAGGCAGGTTTGGGTAATGTTAACTAATACATCTTATTGTAAGTGAAATGTGCAACTATAAGGAGATTGCTAATGAATAAAATGAGAATCCGACCGTTGTGGACATAGCCTAGTGTGGGGTGAAACACATTAAAACCTTGTGTCTTGATGTGTTTTTTTGTGTGTTATGATGCATATGATGTTTATCGTTACTGCATAATGAAGATAAAGGTATAGTATTCTTAATATGCTTAATGATGAATGAATGAAGTTTGAGTGGAGTCATTTATTACATATGGTATATTGAATGATAATAAAGGTTAAGTAACAAAAAATGCACACACAGTAGATGAATGGATAATGCATAGTATGGTTATGTTGAATTTCTCACTTCTCCTCATCACTGCAAAAACTTGGTTCTTGCAACCCCTCTAGACGCCTCAGGTGAGACTTCACTTGCTTGCAGGTGATGCCAAAAGGGTCGATTTATAAGATTTTTTTTTGTTATTAATGATTACCCCAAGTTTGCCCACTGCATATTTACATGAACCTTTTCCTACGCCTTTTACCAATGAAGTATTGTAAAATGTACAGGGTCAAGATGCTTACTCTTTTATGGATGGATTCTCAGGATACCAAGAGATCAGGATTGTGCAAGAAGACCGATATAAGACAACATTTGTGACATAATGGTGTTGTTACCAGTACACAATTATGATGTTTGGGTTGAAAATGAACCAACAATATTTTCCAAAGTAGTTTTTGCAGCTTTGAAAGAGTTCATTCATAAATTTTTAGAAGTGTTCTTAGATGACTGGATAGTATTTAGTCTATTGAAAAATCATATTGAACTTTTGTGGTTAATGTTGGATAAGTGTAGGCAATTCTAGATCTCATTGAATATGAAGAAATGCATTTTTTTTGTGCCTTTTGGAATCTTCTTGGGCCATGTGGTTTGTAAACATGGATTGTTAATGGACCCTACAAAGATAATCGCGATTGTTGATTTTCCACCACCAATTTAAGTGTGATAGTTGAAATCTACATTGGTTCATACATGATATTATAGAAATTTTATCAAAGGATATGCACATATCACATACCCTATGGAAAATTTACCGAAGAAGGAAGTGAGGTATCAGTTGAATGACAATTGTCAAAAGATTCTCGATAAATTGAAATAGAATATGGTCACCGCGTCGATTCTAGTTTTTCTTAACTGGAGAAAATCATTTCATGTACATGTTGATGCATCATTGATAACATTAGGAGTATTTTTGGCATAGCCAGGTGAAGGAGTTAGACCACCTGATTAAATTCGCTAGTAGGGAGTTATCATCTACAGAACAAAACTATACTATGATAGAATGAGAAGGTTTGGTGATGGTGTATTCATTGCGTAAGTTTATAAATTACCTAATTGGATCTCACTTCAAGATGTATAAAGACCACTATATGCTGAGATCCCTAGTGAACAAGACAATGTTGGGGAGTATAATTTGTAGATGGTTATTATTGTTCTAGGAATATGACTTCGAGGTGATCATGAAACCAAGAAATTTTAACTCAGGACATGATCGTTTTCCGTGCATATTGTCAAGAGAGGATGCATGCAACTTGGATGATAGTTTACCAGATGTGCACTTATTTGCAACTCAGATGGTGGATGACTCTTTTGTAGAAATAGTTCAGTGTTTTAGCAAAGGAGTGTCCCCATCAGAATTCATACTGGCATAGAAGAAGAAACTTGTAGGGAAGGCAATAGACTGCCAGCTGATAGTAGGAAAACTTTACAAGTTAGGAGCAGACAATATTCTGTGACATTGTGTATTAGAGAATGAAAGAAACATGGTACTATTTGAGGCACATGAAGGGGTTGCAGGGGATCATTGTACAGGAAAGGAAACAAATTACAAGATTATGCACATAGAATTATGGTGGCCTACCCTTCATGGATATGCAAAAGAATTTTTCCAGAGTTCTGACATCTATAAGAGACTTGGGAATCCCTCTAGGAGAGATGAAATTCCCTTAGTTCCACAAATGACATTACAAGCATTTGAAAAATGTGAAGAGGAATTTTTTGGGTCGACTAATCCACCAGTTAAGAGGTCGAGACCTAGGTACATCATTATTTCAACAAACTAATTAACCTTATGGGTCAAGGAAGAGGTAGTCATATACTATAGTGCAGAGATAGTTGCATGATTTTTATTCAAAAATGTAGTCACACGGTTTGGATGCCCAAGAGTATTTATGAGTGATCATGGAACTTAATTTGTGAATAGGACTATTGCAGCATTAACAGAGGAATTTTATATCCATCATCATAAGAGTACACCATACCATCCCCAGGAAAATGACACAGTAGAATCCTTCAATAAGATTCTAGAACATGTGATGAAAAAGGTTTGCAATGTAACTTGGAATGAATGAGAATTGAAGGTTCCAACAGTATTATGGGCATATAGGACCATAGGAAATAATATGCCAGGACACACTCCATTTTGGTTGATGTATGGACAAGAAGATGTGATGCAAGAGAATCATCATCAACATTCATCAAGCCGAGTGTAGGACAACTTAGCATCAAGTGCGCATTCAAAATGTTTTGAGACCCAAGGAGAGTGCATCAATTTGATATTTTGAAAATATTGTAATTAAAGGAGATTTTAATGTTTTGAGTCTTGAGCCATTATATGAGGCCACCAAAGATTGTAATTTTCTTAATCTTTAGTTGTAGGATTGTACAGATATTGAGCAGTGACTCGTATCTGAGTTGGAATTTCCATCTATTGTAATAAGCCTTAGTGGGAAAATTCTTTGATTATGATATGATAACACTAGAGTAGTGGCAAGGAAGGCTCGAGAAGCCCCTATGTGTATAAATATATGTAATCTATGCCAAAATGAGGCTACTAAAGATAATTGTATTTTGTTGATGAGAATTGTTATTTGTTGCTAAAGTTATTGTGAATTATTGTCAAAGAGAGGTTGAGAGCTGCAAGAACTCTTTGTAAGAATAAAGGAATGTAATAGAGGAGGGTTTCTTTTAGACTTTGAGTTTGTACAGGTTTTCTTATGAGTTAATTGGGTAATGTGCGTTATTTTTCTTTCTATTTTTGACATGCATGTGTGAGCATTTCATGGTTAATTGAATGAACCAATAGTGTTCTTTAAGTTTCAATTGTTTCTCTTCTGAAATACTGGTGCAAGGAGTGAACAGTAGCCACACAAGGAGTACGAGGGCATAGTTGTTTTCAGACTCAGAAGCTCAGAAGAGATAAAGTTGAATTGTGTAGAGTGAGTGCAAGGAGTGCACATATACTCATCCGAGTATAAAATCTTGAGAAGATCCTTGCAAGGTGTGCACAGGGCCGACACTTAGTCAAGTGTTGTAGAGTCTTGGAGATGACGAGCACAAGGAGTGCATGAGAAGATTTTCTTAAAACACTTCAAGTGTCAAGTTTCAGAGGAGCACAAGGTGTGTGTAGAAGACCCAAATCATTTAAGTGTTGAAATCTCAAGAGGGAGAGCAACCATAAGTATTTGAAGGGAAGAATCTTTTCATTTTCAAGGTCAAGTGGATGAGATCCACTTGAGGAGGAGTTAAACCTTTCCTAGATGTCAGATATGGGAAAATTGCGTGGGTATTAACCCTTGAATTCCTTCGAACTCCGCGTGTTCAAATATTTTTGAGAAAGTGTTGTGTAGGAGACAAATTTTCTGAAGTTTTGCGATCTAGAGTGAATCTGGACCGTTCATCTATGAGGACATGTGTCCATAGTTCGGAGGACTGACTATTTGGGATAACTAGAGCATGGTTGCAAGGACATATAAGACTCCTGAAGTTTCAAAAATAAGAATACATCCCAACCATTGATAGACGAGGGACACATGGCGATAGATATTGGAGTATGGGGACTAAACACTCAAGAAGGTTTAAGGTGTATTGTGTTTTGGGTTGAAAAATATTGAATGCTTGAAGGCCAGAGTAGATCTCGACCATTGGTTAGGAGGGACATGTGGAGAGTGGATCCATCCTCCGCTAATTTGGTGTTCATAGGTATTATGAGTTGGAGCAGCCAGAACTCCCAAATTTCGGAGTTCTGAAGAAAATCATAATCATTGATTGTGGATAGGATGAGAACCGTCGATCCGTTTCCTTTCACGAATTTGGGAATTCGTGAGTTTGAAAGGAAGTATAAGTTGGGATTTGAAAGGTCCCGGAGCTCAGAGCGTTGAAGCTTTGAATTCTTTGGTAAAAAGAATATTGTTCCATGGTTTTGGATGAGAGTTGTGTGGAGGACTTTGCTGGCATATAAGGACCCTCGCTAGCATATTTTAAGTGTGGGGAAAAGGTAAAGAACCTTTGAAGAAGAATTTTGAGGGATCAATAGGATTCTGAGAGCTAATTTGTCTCCATACTGTGAACGATCCTAGACCGGGAGGTCGTGAAAGCCCTTGGGGAGGTGGGGAATTGCGTCAAGATATTATGTCGATGGAGTTTATTGTACCAAGTCTGTGCATTTCTATGATGGCATAGATTACATATTTAGGCATAGTGGAAAAAATACTATCAAAAATAATGGAAATAGAAGAAGATCATTTTTTCGCAGGTTTCCATCAATAAGTACAAAAATCACGTAAGAAAGCTTGGTATGACATACATATAAAACAAAAGAAATTTCATAATGGAGACTTATTGTTACTTTATGATAACAAGTTTCTGAAACACCTAGGGAAGCTCCAGATGCATTGGTTAGGACCATACATGATAAGGTTCATTACTGAAGCAATTGTTTTTCATCTGGAGAACTTGGATGGAGAAATTATGGAAGGACAAGCTAATGAAAGTAGGATGAAACTATATAGGGAAAATCATGCTTTTGCGTACTAGTCTGAACTACACAGAATGTGTACCACAGTGTATTATAGGGTAGGTAGAAAAAGAAAGTCAAAGTGAACAAAAGAAGAAAAAGAAATAAAAGTGTTTGAATTATGAGATAGAAGGTTGGAAGCTAGAGAACGTCACAGTGACAAAGTAAATAGGGAGGATCTGTGTGTAAGAAGGAAGATTGGAATGCGATAGAAGAAGATTCATAAAGCGAGAAAATAATTTACGACAATCCATGACGAGACATGCAATAAAGAGTGAACATGACGATGAAGCATGTAGATTTTAACCTTGTACAATATTTTACTACAAACATATTTTCAATAAAAGAACAAAAAATATACAATGGAAAATACACACATTACACAAATATTTTTCCCCTGGAAATCCAAACCGAGAAAAACAACATATTTTATATTCATTCATAGTGATACATTTTTTACAATACAATATATATATAGGAGTCAATGGAATCTAAAACCCTAACCCAATGACCCGGATTAGTCAAAAAACCTAATTCCTTAACTAGAAATAGAAAACCATCGACAAAAACCATGTGCTGAAAAAAAGTCCAACAATGGACACAAAAATCAAGGTGACATGAAAAACGAGGCAAAATGTGACACATTTCTCGAGGAATTTGTTTTTTCTCAGGGGTGCTACCCCCGAAACTCTGCATGCCCATCACAATGTACCAAACACTAGGGCTAGTCGTGCAAAGAATATAACAAATACCCAATATTCTCCTACTTGTTTTATTTTCATATAGGGGATCACATGGTTACATAGTCAACAATCTAGGCAAGCAATGCCCATGGATCCTCTACACCAAGAGAACTTCTCAGTGCACGCATATTTTGTTAATGAATCTGCAACATTCTTCAAAGTGTCCACCTTCATCAACAACACTTTATTTTCTTCAACCATGTCTCTCGCAAAGTTATATTGAATATCAATATGCTTTGTCTTTGAATGATAAGCCAGGTTCTTCGCCAGAAAAATTGCACTCTGACTGTCACAATATATCCTTATAGCTTGTTCTAAAAACCCAATACTTTAACACAATATTTGTAACCATACTTATTCCTTAATTTCATGAATGGCTTCCATGTATTCAACTTCTGTAGTTGAAAGTGCCACTACAGACTGTCTTTTTCTCATCCAACTAATTTCTCCTCCAAACAGGTTAAACACATACTCGCTTGTAGATCTCCTATGATCGAGATCTCCAGCCCAGTCTGCATCCACAAATCCATGTATGTCCAACACTATGTTCAATACTAGTCTTCCTTGGTAGCACAATCCATAGATAATAGTGCCACACAAATACCCAAAAACCCTTTTTACTATTTCTCAATGCTTCTTCCTTAGTTTTGACATATACCTGCTCAAAAATCCCACTGCATGTGTAATTTTTGGTCTAGTACAGACCATTTCATACATCAAACTACCAACTACACTCGCATATGGAACATGATAAATGTCCTTCTCCTCTTCCTTTGTCTTGGGATACTGATCTGCAGATAACTTTACACCAACAAGAATAGGGACCTTGACTGGTTTACATTCCTACATATTAAACCTATGCAATATTGTCTCAACATATTTTCTATGATTTAACTAGAGTTTCCTCTTTTTCCGATATCTTTTAATTTCCATGCCCAAAATGAAATTTGAAGCATTGATATCCTTCATGTCAAATTTAGAGGACAACTGGTTTTTCACATCCTGGATAATCTCCTTGTTCTTTCCTATCAACAACATGTCATCCACATACAAGACCAAATAAATCAAATGATCACCAATTAATTTAAAATACACACAATGATCCTCTTTGCCTCTTGTGAATCCAAGTCCCAGCATATAAGTATCAAATTTTTTATACCACATCCTTGGTGATTGTTTTAAACCATACAAGGACTTTTTCATCTTGCATACCAACTCCTTATTTCCCTTCACAACAAAGACTTCTGGATGCTTCATATAGATTTATTCTTCCAGATCCCCATGTAGGAATGTTGTCTTCACATCCATCTATTATACCTCAAAATAAAATGTACCAGCTATTATCTTATAGAAGTTAACTTGGAAACATGAGAAAAAACTCACCAAAATAAATTCCTTCAACCTGGGAATAACCCTTTGCTACTAACTGAGATTTGTATTTTTCCACTTTTCCTTCTGCATTTAGCTTCTTTTTAAATACCCATTTTCTTTCAATGGGCTTTCTTCCAGTCAACAACTCCACTAGATCCCAAGACTCATTCTTATCCAAGGCTACCATTTCTTCATCCATGGCCTTTTTCCATAGCTTTACATCCTCTAAATCCACTGCCTCCCTGACAGTTCGAGGATCATCATTAGTAACAAAAAAAGAAAAATTTGAATGGAAATAAGATGGAGTATACCTTTTCAGTAGCCTTATTTCTCTAACTGATCTCCTTAATACTGGAGTATGAGGATATTCTTCTTTTGATTCATGTTCTTCTGTAGATTCTGATTCATCATCCTTTAAATCAAACTCTATTTTCTATGGTTCTTCCTTACTTGGTAGGACTTCTTATTTAATAAAATCCTTCATTTCTCTAAATACCACATCTCAGATATACCCAACCTTCTTAGTTTTTGGGTTCCAAAGCTTATAACCTTTGAGACCATATTTATACCCAATAAAGATACACTTTTCATCCTTCTTATCTAGATTACTCCTATTTTCCTCTGGAACATGAAAATTGGCCTCATAAGAAGGTATAGGAGTAAGCTAGATAATGAGGGTCTTCGACTACTACATAGTAAAGGTATGGTTAAAGGTTTCTTACCAGTCCATACCTCTTGTGGAGTCTTTTCATCCAATGATGATGAGTGTGATTTGTTGACTAGGTAACATGTAGTACCCACTGCCTTTGCCCATAATTCTTTTCCTAACCCGACACCACTAAGCATGCACCTTGCTTTTTCCATCAACATCATGTTCATCCTTTCTGCAAATCCATTCTGCTGAGGTGTATATGGAGTATTATTTTTCCCTTCTATACCACACTTCTTACAAAATTATTCAAATTCATTCCTACAGAACTCTCCGTGATTATCTTTCCTCAACACCTAAATTATCTTCTATGTTTGATTCTCAACAAGAGCCTTAAACTCTTTAAAAATGTCAAAGACTTCATATTTATTCTTGAGGAAATATATCCAAGAATTCCTCAAGAATTCATATATAAATGAGACATAGTACACAGATTTTCCCAATGATGGAACCGACACATGTCCAAATACATCATTGTGAACTAGTTGTAAAATTCATTTTTCTCTCATTGCACCAGAGAGGAATCTTAGCCGATTCTACTTCCCATATACACAATGTTCACAGAAATCAAAACCCGACAAGATTTAGACATACCTTCAACCATACCTTTATCTTGTAGTAGTCAAAGACCCTTCTCTCCGATATGCCCTAGTATTTGATGCCACATCATAACCTTTTCTCTAGAGATTGCAGGAGTTATTTATTATTCAAATCAAATATCAGGAACAATGTAAATATTACACCCATCACTAATAATGCTTCCTTGTATCTTATACAGATTTCTAAACTAAACTCCCTTCGGTTCTCCTTGAACCATCCTGCGAGTTTCCTTTTCAAATATTGTTTTTACCCCTACGTCGTCCATTTTTCTTACATAAATCATATTTTTGGGCAATCCTGGGATGTGCAAAACACCAGGTAGTGTTCCAATCCTTCCATATATGAGATTCAACTTGACTTTTCCTTGACCTATGATCCTGGTTATCGAGTCATCACCTAGGAAAACATTACCTCCATCATACCTTTCATATTCACATAACCACTTCCTGTGGGGAGTCATATGAAAGGATGCACCTGAGTCAACCAACCATGCCTCATGATCTGCATGTGTGCTTGAAGAAGTCAAGTACGCATCCCCTCCTTCTTCCTTGGATGTATTTTCTTCTATAGAAGGAGATTCTTCAGATCCCTTCTTTTTCTCAACTTTGGATATACATCGCTTCTTGTATTTTCCTTCTTTTCCACATCTCCAACATACCTTTACAAACTTTTTGGAAGACTTATATATTCCCTTAGACTTAGATCTCCCACTTGAGGACTTAGATCTATTTCTTTCTTCGGAGGATCCTCTTGAAAATAATGCATTTGTGCTCTGTCCTTCCATGTTCTTCTGTCTCATCTCCTCCGACAACAAGGATGAGACCACTTCATCAAACTTCAAGGAAGTTGTATTACTACCTATGGCCACAACTAGACTATCCCATGAGTCTGGTAAAGAGAACAATAAATTGATACACTTATCTTCATCTGAAATTTTAATATCAACAGATACTAACTAACTTACCACAGTATTGAAGGAGTTCAAATGCTCTGCCACCGAGTCTCCATCTCTCATCCTCGGGTTATACAACTTCTTTATCAGGAATATTTTATTTACTAGGGACTTAGACTGATACAACTTCCCCAACTTATCCCATAAATATTTGGTTGTAGATTTCTTTGACACATTTAGTAATACTAAATTTGAGAGACACAGTTGGATTGTTCTCTTCGCCTTCCGATCCAACTTTTTACATTCATCTACTGAAGTTCCTGTAGGTGTAATACCTGGATCCACCACAATCCACTGATTTATGTCCACCAACAGATTTTCCATCTTGAGCTTCCACAACTCAAAATGTTTCACATTAAACTTCACAATCTCCATTTTCGAATCGCTCTCCATTTCTTTTCACCTGAAAAAATCAATACCATAGATATCCCATTGTAACAAAGATTATCACAGTCCCAAGACAAACCATTGACCACAAAGGGATCCCCACGAAGCCAACAAAGCTATGATACCATATGTAGATTTTAACCTTGTACAATATGTTACTAAAAACAAATTTTCAATAAAAGAAAAGAAAATATACAATGGAAAATACACACATTACAAAAATATTTTTCCTCTGGAAACCCAAACCGAGAAAACCAACATATTATATATTCATTCATAGTGATACATTGTTTACAATACAATATACATATAGGATCCAACAGTATCCAAAACCTTAATCCAATTATCTGGATTATTCAACAACCCTAATTCCTTAACCAGAAATAGAAAACCATCAGAAAAAACCATGTGCCAAAAATACGCCCAACAATGGACACAAAAATCGAGGTGACATGAAAAATGAGGAAAAAATGCAACATGTTTCCCAAGGAAAATCAAGCCCCCCCCTCAAGCCCCCATGCATGCTTGGCACAACATAGACAACACTAGGGCTAGTCATGTAAAAAATATAACACATACCCAACAAAGTAGTGGCACCACATATCCATAAATGAAGATTAGCAAGGAGATTTTGACAAGTTGGAAAATCTAATGGATAATTCACCGAAGATACAGAGTTAATGACGTGTTAAGGGAAGTAATGAATGCTAATGCAAGTGGTTTAAATTGTAAGTTTGGGCGCGAATGAGTTTAGAAACAATCAAAAAGTGGATAAAAGAAGTTGAAGGGTCAAATGGGTAAAAGTATAGTTATTTTTATTTCCATAGAGAGAAATGAAAGCATAGAGCATGGAGCTAAGTGAAAGAAGAATAGAGACGAAGACGTTAGTTATAAAGAAGAGTTGTATACAATAATGACACCACCTAAGGTAGCAGCGACATCAACATCAACACCAAAGAAATAGCGTAGTAAGCCACCAACAATATTGGTACAAGTATAGACACTAGGAGCATCAGGGTTGGAGTCGAGCTCATAAAAATTTCCAAGAGATAACATACCACCCAGGAAAGATATAGTGAAACAAGTAAACTTATCAAAATACACTATGTATGAGCTTGTGGAGCCATAAATCCCACCTAGAGTGATCATGGAGGAAGATATGTTAGGCTTGATACTGAGTTTAAAATATGTAGACCATGACATTATAGATGAGAATAAAATTTTGGAGCTAGAACCGAACAAGTATGTGAAGAGGTACATCAGTACAAAGACAAAGATGGTTATGATAGAGCCAGATATATGGGCAACAGGGTTATAGAAATCTAACATTCTAAAATTATTCGATATACCAAACTTTGAGAGGAGTGCAGATATTAATGCCTGCATGAAATTTATTTTCAACTACAAACATGGAGGGTACTTATGGCTTGATAGGCCAGCCTCAATTGATACACACTTTATTGTGCACATTACTAGACTATCGTCGCAAGGGGAGTACCCTTCACCGATATTTTTAAACAAAAATAATGAGAAGGCTCTATGAGAGAGCATGAAAGAAAAGTTTCATACATTCTGGGGACAACACATTTTATATGTAACAAGCATATGTGACACCACAATGAGGTTTGCGACACAAAAATTAGCTTTTAAATTGTTAAGGAAGTGTAGGAGGGACCAAGTGCCAGCAAAATTCATAGTGATAGATGAGAAGTGCATCGAGGGCGTGCAAATGAAATGGGTGACATTTTTTCTCAACCAGTTCTTGATAGAATGTGAAGAGGCACACGCAAAATGGACTGAATTTCACTATGCATAGCTACTAATTCTAATTGCATTATCAACATGGAGAGAGTCGGATTATACACAATTTTTTGGAGTAAAATATAAGACATGTCTAGCTTCTAGATATCAGAACTTATGGAATACTACACACAAGGTGCAACAACTTGACAACAATTTTTATTTTTATATATACAAGAAAATGATTCAAAAAAGAATTCATAGTATGCCATGCATACCACCACAGGTGATCGAAGCATACAAGCCAGTTGTTCTCTTTAAGATAGGGTTCCATAACATATATGTGCAAGCCAAGAAGGATCCAAATCAGGAATGGCTTCCCACACAATACAAGTTAACTGAGGAAGAGATGGGCCACATTATGGAAGACTGAGACGTCAATTGGAAAATGCCATCAATAGAGATAGAGCCAGAGAAACCAGATATGAAATCACCTGAGAATGAAGACATATCAAGTAGAGAAGAAGAAGAAGGGAAAGGGAATGACAAAGGAAAGATAGCCCTGCACATAAGAGAGAAGAGGAAAGATTGTACATTGTAAATCAGACCCGAAAGTCTGCATGCTTAGGACAGCTGATTCACTTCTACTTTTAGTTTTGTATGTTGATGATTTGTTGATCACCGATTTCTCGACTTCAGTGATTGTTGTAGTCAAGAGGATTCTACATGATAGGTTTTTGATGTGGACATGGGTCCACTACACTTCTTCCTTGGACTCAAGATCAGTCAGGATGCATCAGGCATCAAACTATCTCAAGCCAAGTATGCACAAGATCTCCTTGAGAGATTTCACATGACAGACTGCAAGTCTGCTCCGACTCCTTTCCTATCAGGATTCAAACTTGAGGATGGCGGGGAGACTCCACTGGTTGACAATACACTGTACAGATAGCTAGTGGGGATCTTGTTGTATCTCACACACTCCAGACTAGACCTCTCATATGTAGTTGGTGCATTTTCCAGGTTCATGCAAGAGCCGCATGAGATACATTAGAAGGTTGCAAAGCGTATCCTTCAATACATACAGGGCACCATCACCTTTGGGATTCATTATGAAACAGACTCTACACTAGATCTCATTGGGTTTACTGATTCTGACTAGGCTGGTGATAACACTGATCACAAGTCGACATCTGGTTACTCACACAGTCTTGGTTCTGAGCCTATCTATTCGTTGAGAAAGAAGAAAGATTCCATTTCCCTATTTTCAACCGAGGAAAAGTACAGAAGGTTAGTTAACATAACCATTCAGGCTATGTGGCTACAACATTTTCTCATTGAGTTGGGCATTTAGTTTCATCAACCAATCGACATCTGGAGTGACAACCAGAGCACTCTCGAGTTCTGCAGAGATTCAGTTTAGAGGAAGCAACCGAAGCACATCGAGATCCGCATGCACTACATCTGGGACTTATTACACGAGGGGATCATCGACTTAGAGTTTTTTCCTTCAACAGAACATAAGAAAGACATCTTCACCAAGACCGTCACTGAGCAGAAGTTTAATTCTCTGCGAAGTCGTCTTAGAGTGAAGGACATAGTTTCCTAGCAACTGTAGTTCTTCTTTTTACATACATTATACCTTGAAGGCGGGTTTTCCCATGAGGTTTTCCCTCTTCCTCACTTTATTTTAAGTGCATCTTTTGTATTTGGGTACCTAACATGGCATTGTTGTCGGGACCCATTCTTTATTTTCACCATAGTGATGTTCAGGGGGGGGTGTTGGAGTTACTTCACACACACCTATGATTTATTTTTCATAAGGTCTTTTTCTTGTTTATTAGTCATAATTAGTCATTATCCAGTATCCTATATTTTAGGGGAGAATATTCCACCTGGAGAATATTCTCTTTCAGTTGACACTTCAGTTTGACTAGTTGAGTTGAGTTTAGATGCTGCATTGGTTTTGTCACCATTCAACATTGGGATCATGACCAACTAATGCAAACTTGCCTTGGGATCATCATAGACTGGCGCATTACCCTTGATTCCTTGAGTTAAATTATCACTAATCTTTGTTCAATCAGTTAACTGAAGACTAGTTGACTAGTTAACTCAACTAGGTGGCATTTCACTCCCGTAACTTCCTGAAAGACTAGACTAGGTGGAAGTTCACTCCCGTAACTTCTTAAGAGAATAGTATAGGTGGCAGTTCACTCCCGTAATTGTTGGTGTGTTTCGATATCACTCTAGACCACCACTATGGTGCATTGGTTCTCTTCCAGTGTGCACTCATTGAGTTATACAGAGTATATCATGTGTAAATCATTCATTATTCAAAATGGTTAATGAGAATTCTTTAATTCTTTATCTCCTTCTTCTTCTTTCTCAAATTATCTTTACAAATGTGTGTATTATTGTTTATCTAGATCTATTATGTGCAGGTTCAACACATTTACAGTTTTTTGTGAAAAAATCTCTTTAACAACAACAATAATATTATAAGAAACAAGGGGATGTGACATAGTTTCATCAGTTTGAAGAGATAGAAAATTAGTATTAATATAATCTTTCATCTGTTGAATTGTTCCCTCAGATCCTAATTCAAGAATTTCATATGTGGAATTACTGCCTTCCTGAAATTGCTACACAACAATTGACGAGAAGTAAAAAAAATTGGAGTGTTCTTCATCTCCCTCATAATCATCGAAAAAGGGAATTTCTTCATAAAATATTTGATCAACAAATTCATCATAGCTATGACTATTGGGAAATTCTGATATAATGTCAAAAGTATCTATAGTCCGACTACTATTAGCTTAATTATGAGCATAATGTTGAAAATTATTTTGCTGGAAATCAAACTAGATAAGGATCCATCAGATAATGAGTCTTCTTATACTTCATTAATATTTACTTCCACCTCATCATCTATATAATTATGAATATATGAATCAAATTCCTCGCAACAATTTTCAAACAGAGACACAATAGGAAAAATTTATTTGCAATGAGAATGAAATGCATCATGAAACTCTTTCAGGGAACAAATACTGGAGATAGGAAATTATCTACACCACTCTCAAGCATTCCCTTCTAGAGAACACTTGAACAACTTTATCAAGACATCCTCATGAACAATGTCTAACTGATGCATAAGTTCATGAATTTGAAACAAATGTTCAGTATAAATGTCCCAATCTTCTCCCTTAAATCTTGGCAAACAACATTCCCATTCTTCTCTAACAGGCATAGAATTGGGAAACCCAGGTACTTTGGAAAAATCACAAAATGTATACCTCTGTGCCAAAATGGATTCCATTTCTTCTAAAGTTCTGGATCAGTGGAGTCTCTTGTGGATTATTTATTCATGGAGTCGCCAAGTGAATGATCTATAGTCAAATTGATGTCCACTTCATGTTCACCATCAAGAAGAGGATCTAGACATTGTCGTTCTCCCAGGTAAAATGTTTTTGTTCCTTCATCCCCGACAATGGTGCCAAAAGATGTTAGTCCCTAAAGTTACACTTGACCGCTAAAGGGAAATCTAGGGCTTCATCAAGTTATTGCAATGTTTTCGTGGATAAATATTTGTATGGGTTTTTATCTTGTTTGAAAGATGGGATAAAACTAATATAATGATATCAATACCAGAAATGCAAGATCAAATTCATATCTCATTGGATTAGTAAATGGTAGTCAATCTAATGAATTAGATAGCATATTATAACATGAAAGGAAAAAATATGTAAGTTTCCAATATGCTCACTCACATAGGAAATCCTAGATCCTAAATATCATTCAAGAACAAGAACATGTACTTAAACACAAATCAGATTATGAACAAGCAATCAACAAAATCTTCAGTGGCTTAAATCATAAATAATATATATCAAATGCTTTGCAGAGGATAAATATGCATTCAAGTAAGAAAAGAAAGGATTAAATACAAGAAGATAAGTCTAACCATCAGATAGCCTTTTCCATTTAGTGCAAAGTGAAAAAAAAATTAGTCTTTACAATAAAAAACAAAGTTTTCTTCAAAAATACCACCACTTCCAACCCCCTCCCCCCAACTAATTCTATCAACAAACCTTCTTTTTTATACACAAAAAATGGTTTCAATAGATCCTATTATCTAGATTGTAGTTATGAAATGATCCTAATTTCTTGATAACATCTAGGAAGAACATTTTATAACACTTATTGCATTTGAATCTAAAGAATCTAATCATTAGATATATGACTTGACATTTTGAATAGTCTTGATCTCAAAAGATATTCAAATCCTATAAAGTAGGATTGCTGCAACCGTTTGTTGAGTTGGGTCTTCAAAACAAAATATTCCAATAAAACCTCCTCCCGTATTACACAAGTTGTACCTTCTCTAGCTGCAAAGTAATCAACCTTCTTAGACAATTCATGTTGATTTATGTTCTTTGTTTTCAACTTCTATACCTTTTCTTGTAGGTTGAAATTCTAGAGTTCAAGTGGCATCTTTTCTTATTTCAATGCTTTGATAGATGATTTCCATTTTGAAGATGAACCTACAATAATCTCCTCTTCTACATAATTTTTTTCGAATTTGGATTTCTTGTATGTCCGGACCTGGCAGCTCATTTGTCTCTAGGATATAGGTTGGATCTTTCTTTATCTCAAATTCATAATTCACTGTTTATGTCACTAGTAATTGTTTATTTTTCCTCGTTATTTTCTTTGGGGTATTCTCCACTACATCATCATCATACTTTGTTTCAGGTTCCGACTTGACTTCCTGTAGCTTCTATGCTCTTTGCTTTACCATTCTCCTTGTATAAACTCTTTCAAAACACTTAGACTCATGCCTTGAAACATGGGATCCAAGTTCTTGTTGAATTTCTTCTTATTTTTGTAGTTTAAGCGTCCTCTTACATGATATGGTTGATTTGGCTATAGGGGATACTTCCTTTAGTTTTGTAGAATCCTTTGAGGTGTTTCCTTTTCTTGTTGAAGCTTTAGATGATGAATGGGCATTTAAAAAATGGCCACGACAGTTTTCTGGAAAATTTCATTGTGAACAAACCATATTTTCTTCTAAAATACTACGAATTTTGAAAACCATCTACCATTAGGTTAAATCGTCCAATTCCCAAAGTGGGTTTTTAACCATTTCAGATGATTCCTTACGGTTTTTCCATAATCTATTCCTGAAATTTGATACCCAGAAAATGACGATAATTGTCCATATATCTTTGATTTTTTGCAAGCAAAATCGAAATCTCTTTATGATGCTCCTATAACTTGCAACAAAATTCAAACCAACCTACATCAATGATTTTTTTCCTAATATCAGGATATGCTTTGAACAATTCGATCTCCCCTGGTTCCAAACGAATCACTTGACCACTTTTCTTGGGTGCCATCACATTGGCTATGATTTATGTCAACCTATAGATTGTAAGGTTTCAATCTGATAAGATTTATGGAAATTCCTAAATAGTCAAATGGTATGGAGAGGTTTGTTCATCTACAAAACATTGTTAGACCACGATATAAATATTACGAACTGAATCATAATTTCGCATGTTTTAAATCGTGGCTCGAAACCTTTGACTGGATGTAGAACTGACATGTACAAACTCAATCTCTTTAAATCGTCACCTGGATCCAAATCATTATTTGATCATAATAATTAATGGTTCTCGATCCTCTATATGATTTTTGTTGACCGCTGACATGATCTTTCATAATTTAAACACGTTCAAAGACAATGATGATTTGGGTGCTACAAGAATGGCGTTAAAAGATTTGGGTGCACCTTTGTCTTTAATTTAAACTTTGGAAAAACTATAAATGGCTCCAAATCTGATGATACACACTCAAATTTTCTAAAATTCAAATCAATATTACTAATAAAAAATGAAAACTATGCTTAAACAAGTTAAAAAAACAAACTACAAAGTATAAAAGATAGGTATACAGAGTCTCAGACAAACAAAGTATGGTAAAACAAGATTTTTCGAAAATGGGAAGTTATGAAAAAGTTCAAGGACTAACACTTCCCAAATGATTCACTTGGGAGGACTAAAACATCACCCTTGAAGAGTTGACGTTATCATTAGGGCCAAGGCATTGGAATTGCGAGGTTCTACATTGTGACACTTGGCATGGAGGAGGCTTGAAGAGGTCATGGCGACTTGGAGGAAGGATTAATTATCCCTAACAACTTCAAATTTTTCTTCAACGAATTTTCTAAAGGGTCAAAACACCCCTCCTAAAAGGGTGATGTCACTTTTAGGGTTTTCATTTGTGCAAAAAGTAAATTTTAGGGTGAATTTTTTAATATTACTTTGTTGCAAGGTGTTACAAGGAAAATCACTCTATGGCATGGGGAAACAACAAAAGATGGAAATGACTGCAGAAATCAACTCTAATATCAAGTATTCTATATAAAAAAATATGCTAACAAGACAAGATAAAGAGCCTACCTCGTCCAGGCATTCAATGAAGTCCATCGTTGAGCACTCGACTCAAAGCAATGCACTTGCAACTTATCCTCAACAACCAAGATAAACAAGAATATGGTGATAATATATAAATTTATCACATATAATAACATAATCCATCAATATTCATAACAAATACACCCATGGAATAACAATTCATATATTTGCAAGACATTAACTGGACGAGAAAAGAGTATTTCTATTAAAATGTAATCAACAGAAGTGTATGAATGACAAACTTTCATGTCGGCGTGTTCATAACTGAGAAACCAAGTCCCTTCCAGTTGGGCCTCCACTAAAGGCAAGCTCATATAAAAGAGACAATGAGGTTCTCCATCAAATAGGGAATATCTTGGGGGACGAACAATGTGTTCATACTTAAAAGGACAAAGGGATGTAGACTCAATATGAGGTGAATAATTTTTCTAGAGTAAATTTTCTCTGAAAGTTGAATTCTTCTCCTCTTTCCACTGCTTGGATAAGGCCCATTTATAACCTTCAAATGGAACTGAAGGTCTAAGTCAGAACGTTTCTAGTATATGGAAGGTCAAGGATCATGGATCCCATGATGTGACATGGAAACCCGACACCATTTTTTAATTTTAAGCACAAAACCCGATGTACGCGGGCTATAATGGTGCAAATTGTGTATAGGCATGATGTGTAGTTGTTAGGGCACGTATGTGTGGAAAAATATGTTTTTTATCTCTGGGAACTACAAAAGGGGAGTTCAAGTCTACATAGGGAAATGGAAAAGGCATTTTGAGCAAGTTGCATGGGGTGAGGAAAATATTTCTATAATAGATGCCCCCTAATGTGTGAGGTGAGAGGAGTATATGTGATGGCTGAAATACATTATAATCCCCAGTATGGTCGCCAATTCTGTTACGAGGAAAATCACTCTATGACATGGGGTAAAAAACAACAGACGTAAATGATTGCAGAAATCAACTCTAATCTCAAGTATGCTATATAAACAAATATGCTAACAAGACAATATAAAGAACCTACCTCGTCCAGACGTTCAATGAATTCCATCATTGAACACTTGAATCAAAGCAATACACCTGCAACTTGTCCTCAACAACCAAGATACGCAAGCATATGGTGATAATATATAAATTTAGCACATATAATGGCATAATACATCAATATTCATAACAAATACGCCCATGGAATAAAAATTCATATATTTGCAAGACATTAATTGAACGAGAAAAGAGTATTTCTATTAAAATGTAATCAACAAAAGTGTATGAATGAAAACTTCCATTTTGTCACGTTCATAATTGAGAAACTAAGTCCCTTTCAGTTGGGCCTCCACCACTTCAATCCTCCACCAAAGGCAAGCTCATATAAGAGAGACAATGAGGTTCTCCATCAAATAGGGAAGAGCTTGGGGGTTGAACAATGTGTTCAGACTTAAAAGGACAAAGGGATGCAGACTCAATATGAAGTGAATAATTTCTCTAGAGTAACTTTGCTCTCAAAGTTTAATTCTTCTCCTCTTTCCACTTCTTGGATAAGGCCCATTTATATCCTTCAAATGGAATTGAAGGGCTGAGTTGAAACATTTCCAATATATGGAAGGTCAAGGATCATGGATCCCGTGACGTGACATGGAAACTTGACACCATTTTTTTATTTTTGAGCACAAACCCTGATGTACGTGGGATCTATTGTTGTAACCTGCATATACGCATTTTGTATAGCTGCTAGGGTGCATATGTGTGGAAAAATATGTTTTTTAGCACTAGGAACTGCAAAAGGGGACTTCAAGTCTGCATAGGAAAACGAAAAAAGCCTTATGAGAAACTTGTGTGGGGTGAGGAAAATCTTTCTATAACAGAAGGGGTAAGATTTCACTATAATTTGATATTTCTCTCTTGTGCTCTTGTGTATGTGTATCTTTCTTGGATATTGGTTGGTGGAGGTATGCACTATCCTTGGAAGGATTTTCTCTTGCTATTGTGGTGGTTCATCTTAGCATCTTTTCCTTGAATTGGTAAGAAATATTCATTGTGTTGTCATTTG
The DNA here is from genome assembly GCA_010110895.2 of Picea sitchensis. Classification (NCBI taxonomy): domain Eukaryota; kingdom Viridiplantae; phylum Streptophyta; class Pinopsida; order Pinales; family Pinaceae; genus Picea; species Picea sitchensis. The sequence continues at coordinate 16,309 of SNQJ01S0059308.1, read as the reverse complement.
TGATTCAAGTCAAGGTTGATTGTTTATAGATATAGGTGGGAAGTATAAGGGCATACATCCCCACCTTAGCCTCCATCATAATTTTTCTTAAGTATTGTTGATTTAACAAGGGTTTACTATGAGAAGTATAAGTGCATACACCCTCTTAGTCTAAACCCTAGCTAGGGATACTTGCCTTGGGGAGTGAGAGGATTTTCAACCCCAATTAGGTAGTACATATAGATTATTATTTTCTTGACTCCATTAACCCAATTATTAAAGGCACTAGTCATTACTTGTTGCATTGGATAAATAAATTGTTGCCTTGGTAAATGTGAAAATATGAGGTGTTGAATTTCTCTCACTAAGAGTTTGTTCTTTGAGCCCTTGACTCTCTTGCCTCATTGAGGCATCATATCTCTCTTGATAAACCCCAATGTTCTTAACAAACTAACCATACATCCATAAGGCTGCAAAAACCCTAACTATTCTAACCCTAATATCTCACAAACTAACCCTAGACTTAAGCTAAAACTTTGCCCTCATATTCTACTTGCTATAGAGCACTTTTTGGTCAACTTTTGGGAAAGTTTCATTGGGTATTTTTTCTGATGCAATGCATTATACGTTACATCCATAAGGATGATACATTATATATAGAATTTTTTTATAACAACCATGTTTGACAACTCAAGCTTCATACTATTTTGTGCAAACTATATTAGCCATTGTTAATTCACCCATTGCATATTTAAATGAACTTGTAGAAGATTTAATTGAATCCTTTGTTATAATTATATTTCTGATAATTAGTATTGTTTTATTACTTAAAATTATGGATAGCAAGATTAACTTGTTGGTCCACCTAACATACTATATGCAAGTGTGTTTTTTCTTATGTCTCGAGAAAGTACAAACACTTTCGCAGGTACCTAAAGACTTGGAAACTTTAAACCGCCCAAAGAAGAGTCATCAAAGCCAACTTTCTCTTATATAATTGAACTTTAGGTGGATACTTCTCTTCCTTCCCTTCCATCTATCTCAATTCCCCCAGGGTCTCCGAGATCACCTCCCTAGAGTGACCTAGTCACCCTTGAAGCGTAGGACCTACATTGAGGTGACATTGGGTATAATTTCCCTTAGTTAATGCCACTTGATGGTTGAGTTGGGATTTTCCCAACCTACATCTTGTGTGATAACATTTTTGGTGCCGTTGTTGGGGAGAATTTTAAATCCTCTTCTAAATCCTAATGACACTTTGGAAAGCTATCCCAAAGCCTTTTCCCTAGCTTGTCTAGAAACTCCACCCAAGGAATGTTCCCTTTGCACCCTTGATGAAATATCCTTGAAGATAATTTGGCGACTCCACTTTCCACTAACCCACCTTTCTCTCTTTCCCTCCTTTGGTGAGACTTGAACTCGCCTAGCGAATCCATTGAGGAGTCTTTTTAGTCAATGGAATTATGGCACCATTGGATGAACCCTCATCCAGAAACTATTATGACTCGAAGATGGAATTTTTATAGATGGAAAAGGAAAAGGATGTTAATAAAGATGCTAAGGAAATGATGAATTGCATAAGAGAGTCACTTCCTACCCTTGAAGATGAAGAAGTGCTCGAAGAATAAACATATGAATAAAGCTACCAATAAAATCTGAGTGAATTTTCTCATGTTGAATATCTGGATGATACATTTGACGAAGACAAAGCACTCACATTTTCCCTTCCACTTGATGATGACATCCATGCCTCTACTCCTCTTGCACATGAAGACAAAGGGATGGTCACTTTTGTTGATGTTCTTGTGAGAGAACCTTTACATATTGTTGATGAGAATATAGACACTTTCATACAAATTGGAAGACACAGGTGGGATTTGGGTCATCTCATTTTCGATAGAGACCCCATTTATGACCTTGAGGGTAGAACTCAAGAAAAGGGGTCTGACAATATTACATGTTTATTAGAGGACTCTCAATCACTTTCATCCTCAATTTTGGAGGAATACCAAGACATGGCCACCTCACAGAGATCAATGGCTCATTATACAAAGAGGAAGTGCTTTCATATTGATGATTTATACAGGGATTCAAAGATGAAGAGGGCACACTTTTCTCTTCCTAGACCTGAGCCTGTCACTTACCTCATTTCCTCATCTTAGGGAAATCATGAGGTATTCTTGGGACTTGTCTAATCTTTTCGGTCTTCATGAAGAAAGTATCATGTTTAGGAATACGAAGATGAGCCTTCGTCTACATATAGTAGCCCCCTTCATAGGTGTAATTATCAAGCTTGTGGATATCACTTCAAGTAGAATTCCTTACATGATCAAAGTTGCGGATATTATTTCTAGAAGGATTTCCTCCCTGCCACCCATATCCATGAGTTTCATATCACGATTGATTATATATCTATTTATGCTCATGATATTTACATGCTTAACTTATCTTTGTTTTTTTACATAATTAAGCATAGGCACATGTAATATTGTCAGACCCCATTTATGACCTTGAGGGTAGAACTCAAGAAAAGGGGTCNGTTGCGGATATTATTTCTAGAAGGATTTCCTCCCTGCCACCCATATCCATGAGTTTCATATCACGATTGATTATATATCTATTTATGCTCATGATATTTACATGCTTAACTTATCTTTGTTTTTTTACATAATTAAGCATAGGGGGAGACACTTTGATGTGGTTGTTGGATTACTAAGAG
>SNQJ01S0059307.1:0-42708 GCA_010110895.2 Picea sitchensis | reverse complement strand
CTAGGAACTCAAGCATATTCAAAGATAAGGAGATTCCTCTTTTTCAAGCTTAACATCAAAGACCATTTTAATCTAAAGGCATAAAGAATAGTCCAAAGATAAAGAAAAACAAGATAGGTAGGTAACCTGGAGGTAGACAAATCTGATAAGTACCAAAGACCTTTCTCTTATTTGATAAGACCAATAATCAGGGTCCTTAGGATCATTGATTTCAATACTCAGACCTGTGGGTTATGGGCCCATGAAATGGACTAAAATGTCCATGGCAACAACTATGCATACTCTTCCTTGAACTTGCACCATATTTCAATGGTACTCCATGGAAATCACATTCGTTTCCTCTGAAGTTCATAGGAACTTCATCGTCCTCATAGATTGATCACCCTTTTCACATGAAATTGCAACATGACCAATCTCTAAGGCACCGGTGTTGAGGTTTAACTCCAATGCTCGACCTTCATTCATAAGATCGACGATAAGACCAAGGGCTCGCACACTCAAGCACTTATCCTTTAGCTCGTCGGGATAAAAAATTATCCCATGCGACTGAAGCCTGGAACCATAGACCAAAACTCAGCGGATGTACGCAATCAATATGGAGTGTTGATCCTGAAGTTGATCAACGATCAACAACAATGGGGCGATATAATGTCCATCGTTGATATGGATCTTAGATCCTTTCTGGACTGTTGATTGTTCTTAATCAAAACACGATACAAATAGTGGGGCCACCACAGAACTTGACGTATCTTGACGTCAGAACATCAAGACTTATTACAACCTCCAACAAAAAACTCGTCGATGGTTGTAGTCCGCTATCATGAGAGTCGTCGATCTTCAGATTCGAAGATTTAATCTCAATCGTCCAACCCTTCAGACTATTGCAAAGGTTTGTCATTAAACCTCTTATACATCTATCATCGACATCACTATCCTTCATGAATATCCTCTTCCAATCAACGGTTTTGGTCTAACTTTGTCATGATATCGTTGAACTTTGGATCATAATAGATCATCATTGATTCTTTATTTGATTCAACAGTGGTTCTCCTCACTTCATCATGCCATTTGAATTATGCCACACATGTTAGACCTTGGGACATCGAGACTTCACAATGATAGAAAACTATCAAGGACCGAGATACAGAATGATGAGGACCGTCGATATCCTATGTGGATGGACGGTCAGATCTCTTTCTGCACAATTTCATTTATAATTTGATCGTCGTCTATCCTTTTAGTGATCAACGGTTGATCGCCATTCGACCTACAACAAATACTCTCTTCTCACAATCTATTCTTGTGGACACACTTAGATATATAATTTGGGGTTTCTACACACATATTTCATAAACACATAACCATACACACATGTTACATAGAATACATGTTTTCCTTAGGATTCAAGCTCAAATTACACATAGTCGTAGTTGTTATGGGATAGACTACCTTTCTTGTTTTGATATTACAGTGTACAATCCTCCCTTCTTAGCACGCAGGATTACACATATATAGAAAACAATAAAAGGATCGGATCATGATATCATATCTCGTCTACTCTCAACAAAATCACTAATATCACTCAAAATCTGTTAACAATCTACTTAACACAACAATTACAAAACAAATCCAATAAATTACAAGGAAATCTCGTCTTCTTGGCCACGTTGTGCCTTCTGGAAGCTTCACAAAATTTCAACTTTGATTTGGGGCATCTTTTCTCTTGCATCAAGCTCCCAAAATTTAAAAAATTTCATGATCTCCTAATCATGTGTCTCTAATTACTACACCATATTCACTCTCTAGTCTTCCTTTTCCTCATGCATCACTGAGCTTCTCCAATGCTAAGTTAGTGAGGTACAAAAAATCCTCTACAGTAACAAGTTTGTTTCACCCTTCTACACAATACCTCACTAAGCTTCTCTCCTGAACGTAGTCTTTTGGTATTCTCCAGGTTCTCTCCTCTGGAACCTTCGAAGCACTCCTTTCTCTAGGCTACAACAAATCTTCTCACTCTCTTGTAGAGAAATATTTCCCTGCGCTCTAATACCACTTGATAAGTACTAGAGACCGTGCTCTGATACTTATTTGATAAGACCAATAATCGAGGTCCTTAGGATCATTGATTTCGTTCCTCAGACCTATGGGTTATGGGCCCACAAAATGGAATAAAACATCCATGGCAGAAACTATGCAAAATCTTCCCCAAACCTACACCTTGGTTCAATGGTACTCCATGGAAGTCTTATCCTTTTCCACTAAAATTCATAGGAACTTCATCTTCCTCACAGGTCGATCACCCTTTTCACATGAAATTGCAACATTACCAATATCTAAGGCAACGTTGTCGAGGTTTAACTCCAATGCTCTACCTTCATTCATAATACCAACATTAAGACCACAGGCTCGTACACTCAAGCACTTATCCTTTGGCTCCTCGGGATCGACAATTATTCCACAGGACCAAAGGTTGGAACCAAAGACCAAAATTCTGTGGATGTACACGATCAATATGGATCATTGATCCTGAAGTTGATCAATGATAAACAACAATGGGGTGATATAATGTCCATTGTTGATATGGATCTCAGATCCTTTTTGGACCTTTGATTATTCTTAATCAAAATTTGATAGAAATCATGGGGCCACCATGGAACCTAATGTATCTCGGTGTCAAGATGTTAGTACTTATTACACCTCCAACACGAAACTCGTTGATTTTCATGGTACACTATCATGAGAGTTTTCGATATTCAAATTCAAAGATTGAATCTCAACCGCCCAACTCTTAAGACTATTGCAAAGGTTTGTCGTTAAACCTCTTACACATCTATCAACGACATCACTATCCTTCGTTAAATCCTCTTCCAATCAATGATTGTGGTCTAATTGTATCGTGATATCGATGAACTTCCGATCACAATAGAACATCACTGATCCTTAATTTGATTAAAAAATGGTTCCCCTTGCTTCATCACACCATTCAACTTATGCCACATGTGTCGAACCTCGGGACATCTAGACTTCACAATGATAGAAAACTCTCGAGGATCGAGATATGAAATGATGAGGGCCGTCTATCTCCTCCATGGATGGATGATCAAATCTCTTCCTACACAATTTCGTTTATAATTTCATCCACGTCGATCCTTTTATTGATCGACGGTCGATCGCCATTCGACCTACAACAAATACTCTCCGCTCACAATCTATCCTTTTGCACACACTTAGATATATAATTCAGGGTTTCTACACACATATTTCATAAACACATAACCATACACACAGGTTACATTAAATACATACTTTCATTAGGATTCGAGCTCGAATTACACACAGTCCTAGCTGTTATGGTCTAGACTACCTCTCTCATTATGATATTACATTGTACAATCCTCCCTTCTTAGCACGTAGGCTTACACATATATAGAAAACAATACAAGGATTGGAACATGATATCAAATCTGATCTACTCTCAACACAATTGCTAATATTAGTCAAAATATGTTAGCAATATGCTTAACACATCAATTACAAAACAAATCCAATCAATTACAAGGAAATGTCGTCTTCTTGGCCACTCTATGCCTTCTAGAAGCTTCATGAAATTTCAACTTTGATTTGGGGTGTCTTTGCTACTGCATCAAAATCTTACCCATGGGATTTTTTTAGTAGTGCATGTCAAGGTATTCTTTAATTATGAGGTGCTAAAGGGATAACCTCGAGTTGAACAAATCTTACCCATGAGATTTTTTTTATGATACATGCCAAGGTATACTTAGATTATGCGGTGTTAAAGGTGTGATCTACCTCTCTGATTCTCACAAGATATCCTTGAAAGCTCATGGCCTAAATGAGGGCATACATAATTTTGTATGGTGAAAAGCCATGTCAATTTCATTGTTTAACAAAATAACAACCATATTCATAATTGGTAATCAATTTGGAAACTATATATATAGACATGCAAAACCTAGTTCTAAATCTTCTCTTTGAATAAGACATTAGAGTCCATCGTTATTGTCATGTCATATCCACACATCTATATAGTGTAAAAGAGCATTGGAATTATCGAATGAAAACAAGGACATTACTAAAGAAGAAGTGGAGGTCTCTTTTCAAATTACATTAAGGTCCCTACATGTTATTTGAGTGCTCTGATACTATTAACCAGAGATGTTAGTTTTGACTTTTCTATAGATGGAGTTAGCGTAGTGCCTTATCTATGATGTGATGTAATGTGGGATTGAATCCCTCTTTCTATTAAATCTTAGTATGATGTAAAACACGGGATTAATGTCTAAAGACTATATTTTGTTTTTAGTTTAGTTTTGACAATTTTTTTTAGTTTAGTTTTGACAATTCACTTAGGTTGTTCTAAGTTAAATTTTATGATGTTTTATGCACATTTTGAATGTAATTTTTTTTCCTTTAAATAAGATTTCTTAAAAACTAAATTTATATGGAAACTAAATTTTTGGTTTAATGTATTGAAAATTCTAATTATTAAAATATAGGTAAGGTTTCATGTTATTAAATGTGTATATTTGAATTTATATGATTCAAAATTGATGATTATAAAAAGAGTTTTTTTAAAAATATAAGAAACATTATCATTGTTAATGAATTAAAAAAAAAAAATATTAATAAAATAATAAACAAATATATGTGTACATGTATATTTATCTTTGTTAAGATATTTTTAAACACTAATGAATTTTTTGACAATTGAATGTTATTAAAAAAGGTTGGACCACTCTATAATAAAGGCAAATAAATAATGATAATAAGGATCTACGTTATATATTTGTTTGTTATGAAAATAGCTTGGACTATTTTATTTATGATATAGACAAATAAAGAATGGTGCAAGGGATTATTGACTTTTTCATGCAGAAAAAGACAGTTTCACTGTTATTCTATTAAGAATCAAGTGAACATTTCGATTACATATAGATAAAAAAGGTTGATGATCTTGGAAAACATAACACATTCTTGATAGTTTATATAGAAATAAACTATTCAAAAAATGTTGATGTTGTCTTCAGTGTAGTAGCTTCCTGCTAATTACAAAATATAATATTTTTGTCTTATAAAAAAGATATTTTCATCTAGAACAAATAGTCTTTGCTTGTTCTGTCTTTAAAATAGAATATATCTATCTTCATTAACAACATCTCCATTTATAGATTCTTCAAAATAAATTCTTCCCATAGGACATTACAGTGTGTCTGTTATAGTGTTGAATGCCATGTGTACATGTATAAAGTTGATTCCATCAAAATTTTCTTTTAGACTTCTGATTCGTTCTTTACAGTTGTTCAAATATAACAAGTTTAGATTTGAATTTCCATTTATCCAGTCAATGGCCACCTTGGATTCTCCAACTACCATCATATTTTTTATGGACAATCTACATGCCAAGAGTAAGAGGCCCCATAGCCCCAAGATTTCTGTTTTCATATTATTTCCTTGTCCACCTGCAAAGTGAGCTCTGAAATGGTGTTCTGAATTGATTTTGAAAAAGATTCCTATGCCACAATGATCATCAACAATTGCACCATCAAAGAATCTAATTGGATTGTCACCAAAGTATATTGGATTTAGTATGTAATCAATTTTTTCCTCTTCACATGCCCCATTAAATTCTTTGATTGAGAGAAGGATTTTTGTGACTATCCTGGAATCCTGCCTGTGCTAGTTTTCAAATAATAATTTATTCATGTACTTCCATATGCCCCAGATTACCATAAAGGGAATATGTTTGAACTTTGGATATTGTGTGAACCATTGAAGCATATTAATTTCTAAATAGGAACAACTCCAAGCTTCTAGTATTTTGAGGTAAAATAAGATTTATTTCCATATGTATTGAGTAGTTTCACAGTGCATAAAAATATGTGAACTTGTCTCTTCATCTCTTAGACAGAGACTACATATCAAAGGACCAATGCCTCCCCTTTTCCTATAATTTACTCAAGTAAGAATACAATCCTTCAGACAAAGCCACATGAAACAAATAATTTTAACTGGTATTTTTACTTTCCAAATTGACTTATACCACCATCTGATATCTTCTATAGTGTTAGAGAAAGTAATGGATTGGTATGCTAGATTGGTTCTTATAGTTCCCATTTCCTTGTTCCAAGACCAGGCTATCTTATCCTTTGAATGATTGAGTGAGATTCCATTGCTTTTCAACACTAAAAGGAAGTTGCTCCATTCTGTAGCCCTCTCCCCCATCAGACCAAGGTGTATAGCCTCAAGCCAACTCTGATTATTACCAACATCATTTGTTGTGGCCACCTATGCTAAAGTGTAGATATGTTGATTGTCGAGATGCTGAATTAAGGGGCCCGAGAGCCTGTATGAAGCATTATCTCCAATAAACGGGTCCATCCCAAGTATGACTTGTTTACCGCACCTAATCAGCCAGGACATCCATTGTTTTATAATATGCAAAGAGGCCATAAAATTTTTCCATATGTTTGAGGTTACCGAATACTTATAGTCAACTTTGCATAGCCATGAAGTCAGGTCTATTCCTTTTAAATATTTTTTTTAAGGAGCTCACTCCACAATCCTTTGCCAAAAAGACCTCTCCAACAAGATTTGGTTGCCAATGATTGTGAAAAACAGAAAATATTTTGTATATCCCATCCTCCAGATTCCTTTGGTCTAGCGATGTTTTTCAACTTTGAAAGGTGAAGGCCTGTAGTTTTTGTTTCTCCTCTCCAAATAAAACTTGCAATAATCTGTTGTATCTTATGTAGTATTGTTGAAGGAATATTAGCTAAGCTAAGCCAATATACAAGGAAACTTTGAAGTATAGATTTTTCTAAAACCAGTCTACCTCCTAAAGATAGCCAACAAAAAGTCTAGTTATTGATTCTCTTCTCAACTTTTTGTATCATCTAATTCCAATCCGCCACTCTGTAGCTATTGGGTTTTATATAAAACCCAAATATTTCATACCTTTATCCATGTTAATAAAAGGTATATTGTAAGCTGCTTGTATCCTTTGTTCTAGGATAGGATCATTATTTTGTGCAAGAAAGCATGATTTTTGACAGTTAACATCCATACCGGAGGTAAGACAAAAACTTGATAAAATAGATTTAAACTCCATTCAGTATTCAAATTTCCCAATTCCTAAAATTAGAACATCATCAACAAAGAACAAATGCGAGATTATAGTCTTAGTCGCAACTTTGAGTCCATGAAAATTCCCTTCTTCCACTGCCTTCTTCAAACATCTGCTTAAGCATTAAAAAACCAATAGAAATGAAAGGGGGGAGAGTGGGCATCCATGATGTAGCCCTCGATAACTCTTAAATAAGTCTGTAGGAGATCCATTTATTAAGACTACCATGTTTACTGAGTTTACACAAGCCATGATCCATTGGGACACCTCCCATTTTAACCCAATCTGGATTAATAACATTCATAGAAATTGCCAGCTTACTTTATAATATGTTTTTTTTAAGACCCGTTTAAGTATAATAAAACTCATTTTCTTGGATTTAGCAGTGTGCAAACAGTCTTGTGATATCCCCACAACATCAAATATTAATTGGTCTTTAAGGAAATCAAATTGTTCAAAGGAGATACAAGATGCCAATTTATCTTTCATCCTTATTGCAATGATTTTAGAAATTACTTTGTATATAAATTTACAGAGGGAAATAGGTATAAAGTCATGAAAGGAGCTTGGATTTCTTACTTTGGGGATAAGTGCAAAGAAAGAAACATTGAGAGTGCCTGGTATAAATCCTGTGCATCTGGATTTCTCAACTGCCTTGTGTAGATCCTCCCCCATTAAATCAAAAAAATCCTGAGGAAGTTCCTGGGTCCACCCATCCAGGCCTAGGATTTTATCCTTTGGCATTGCATTGATAGTATCCTTAACTTCTTATAAGGTGACAAATTTTCCAAGTTCATCACTTTCTAAATCATTGAAAAACTTGGGCATATTTTGGAGCACTTTAACTTGATTGAAAAAATCTTTTGTCACTATCTCACTATATTGGTCTTTAAAATGATTAAAAGCAATCTCTTTTATATCATTGTCTTCTGTTTTGTGGCATCCAGTATCATCAACAATATTCCAAATAGTGTTCTATGATCTTCTTTGTGTGGCATATTTATTATTTTTTTTTTGTATTTTTGTCACCCTTATCTATCCAGATTGCCCGACTTCTGAGCCTCCAAGTGGATTCTTCAAAGGATAGTATCTTATATTTTCTTTGTTTAAGTGTCCTTATTAAGTCCAATTCTTCATGTGAAAACACCTGTGTTAGGCAATGCTCAAAAAGATCTGAAATTTTTTCTTCAATATGTAGGAGTTTTGGGTGCATGTGAGTTTTTTTATTCCTCTGCCATAGTATCACAACTTTCTTAAGATTCCTCAAATTTTTACACAACAGTTGGATTGAAGAAGAATAAGACCAATTTATCATTTAATTCCAAGTTTCCCTTATAAGAGAAAAAACCCGAGATCAGAAATCCAAGAGTTGTTGAACTTAAATGGAGGGGCACTATTTTGGGAAAACATCTCCAATTGTAAGCAAGTCAGGTTGTGATAAAAAATGGAAGAATTTATGACTCGAGATCTTATTCTTTTATGATTTCTAAGGAGAGATTCATTCAGTAGGAAACAAACCAATATTTTTGTGATGCCTGCTGATCCAACTCTACCATTTATCCAGGTAGGAGTCAATTTTACTAGTTGGATATCCAGTAAACTAGAGGAAATAACAATCCTAGAGAATTATTCTGCAAGAGGATCACTTCGATCATGTCCCCCCCATACCTCCCGATCATTGAGAGTGAAATTAAGGTCGCCGCCCACTAACAAACCTTCTTCGAATAGTAAACCAAAATCAATAATTGGTTGCCAAAACAATTCCCTATCTTTATAGGGAGCATAACAATTGAGCAGTTTATACCTTCCCACACACTGTTTAAATCTTCCTTCCAGATAAATACCTACAGAGGTGCCATAAGCACAAAAATCAGAATAATATGGGTTCCATCCACTTAATATGTCACTCGATCGACCATTAGGATTAAAGCAACAACATCCCACTTCGAAAGACATTGTAGGAAAAGCCTTTTTGCTTTCTCAGCATCCACTAAAGTTTCTTGTAAAATAACAACATCAAGATTCACTTGTTTCAACAAAATTTTGAGGGAAACAATTTTTGTGGGTCCCCCAAACCCATGGAGATTGAAAGACAAAAGAATCATAAGGGAAAAATGGAAGATGGTTGGCTTTGTCTAAGGGTCAGGAGGGGAACCTTATCTAGGATAGGGTTTATGGAAACAGGGGGGGAAGTAACTAAAGAATAATATGAATCGTAACCCATAGGGGACAACATTCTGAACTAAGCCAAACTACCTTCAGTGGCCCCTGAGGTTTCCTTGGGTTGCGTGGTTTTGTCTTTTTTTTTAGGGTCACATTGGAGCGGTTTGAGAAGAGTGGAGGCAAAGAAGTAAAATTGGAAATGGGAAGAAGAGTGGGAGAAAAAAGTTCTATAAACTTTGTAGAAATAATTTGGAATACATCTAAATCACAAACAGTAGGACCACTATTGACATCCAATCCAACTCCATCAAGGGGAACTAACAGGAGTGTTGTTGTTTCGGAATGAGGGATAGAGCTAGAAATATATCCTAAGATCTTTCTTGACCTGGTGGGTTTATCAGTCTCCAAACAACCAGTAGGAAAATCATCAAACACATCAATAACAGGGGGAGAGATAGGTTGTGTATCCCCGAGAGAGTAATACTGTTGATTTACAAAATCTAAATCCTTTGAAATCAGGCTATAAGGAGCACCCGAGTCTTCAAACTTTTTCATTAGTAGATTCCAGAAATCACCAAAGATTTCCAAAACCCATCTTTCATTCTCTTTTAAATATAAAATCTCTTCAGGGGAAAGATTAATAAAGAAGGAAGGAAAGAATAATTTCATCTTAACTAAAAAATATCCTTCATCGAAAGGACTAGAACAAAAAATTTCATCTTCATTGAAAATCGTCCCGGGATGTTCTGTGTCACAACTGAGATCCATGGATCCAGGACAATACACCTTAATATGTCATGTTTTCCAACACAAATGGAATTTGAATGGATCCCTCCAGAAATGAACTAATTGGAGAAAATGTGAATCCCCAATGGATATGTCGATAACATCAGGTAATCCTCTGGATAGGTCAAGTTCAACTAACACCCACGCGAGCCTTTTTTTATTCCAGCAGAGTGATAGCTCATTGAAGAAAACATATCTACCAACCAAGTTTTCAACAACTTCAAAGATCCTAACAGACCAGAACGCGATGGGGAAGTTGGGAAGGAGCATCCAAAAAACTCTTTTCATGAAGCTTTTCATGAGAGGGTTAAAACTAGGCGCCCACCTTTTCAACATTAAAATACCTCTGCCTATAATCCAAGGAGAATATAAGATTCTCAGAAGATCGCACTCGAAAAGGAAATGAAAAACCACCCAGTGGTTTGAAAGCAGACTAAACCCAAGAATGCACCCAACAAGGGGATTCCAAAAACCTATGATCCATTCTGAAAAGTGAATTTTATTCATCTTGGTGTAGAGGAATTTATCTATGAGGGATTTCTTTGTTAGACTGGCAACCCTGTCCATCGCTATATCTTACCCGATAACACATCTTGTCTTTACTTCATAGACTTTCTAGTTCTTTTGTCTGTGTTTCAATTGTGCTTTGTTTCCAGTGGTTTTGTTATGTCCAACACTACCAACATGACGTGAAGAACTCTGCACAGGAATTTTCGACTGAATAACTCTGGGATTATTTTTAGGGGGATATTTATGAACATGTTGCGATAGATCAACTCCAATATAGGGCATAGGGATGGGTCTTGCAGTAGTTACATCGTAGCCTTCCTGAGAGATATCTCTCATGTGTAAACCCACACTAAGGCGCGTGTTATTCACATGACCGAGTCTAAGTGTGATGTGGTTCTCAACCACAGAGGGCACCTTTCAATGAAGCTTTGAATGTTGAACTGATTGCACTGTGTCTTTCACCGAGCCATCTGTCCCAGAATGTAAGCATTCATACATTAAATTGTATGTCTCATCCACCAAAAAAAGTCCTTTTCTGGCCCACAACTCATCCTCTTCGGCCCAGGATATGTCTACAAGGTCCTACATCTAGTCACCTAATGTCTTGGCCCTCCACGTCAACAGTCATAGTACAGGGAAAAGCACCACCACTGGCAAATTTGGGTCATTTTGCGACGCTATTTCAACGCTCTTGCGACGTTATGTCATGGATATTGCGATGAATCTTGAGTCTCTCAAACGTCGTATCATGGAATGTGGAAATTTCAACGAACTTGAATTAACGTCGCAAGCGCGACGACCATAGGCAACTTCTCACAATTATGACAAAACAAGAAATATCGTCGCCAATACGACAATATAGGCAAACTAAGTGAAACCATTGGTTCTTCGCAATTGATACGACAATTTTCGTGGTCTATATAAAAAATTCATTGCAGGATTTTTTATTGTGGTCGAAATTGCGAAAACAAATTTTCTTGGTTTATATAGAAAATTTGTTGCAAGATTTGTATTACTGTCGAAATTGTGACGACAACTTGTTGTGGTTTATATAGAAAATTCGTCGCAGGATTATTACTGTTGTTGAAATTGTGATGACAAATTTTCTTGATTTATATAGCAAATTTATCGCAGGAATTTTTATTGTCGTCGAAATTGCAACAACAACTTGTCTTGGTTTATATAGAAAATTCGTCGCAGGATTATTTACATTCGTCTCTCTTGCAACGATATCAAATGATTCTTGGATTCATTTCATATTTGGTTTGTCAACTTGAAATCTCAAATTGAAACTTTGCAAGCTAGTTGGACCTTCAGTCAAATACAAATATGAAACTTGGAATCATTAACAGATCTACTAGAACATATGAAAAATAGGGTTTATGGTTTCCATGATGAATTGATGATGGAAGAAAGTGGGCGTGTCACTCAAATTTGAGTCCAGAAACCCTCCCATATCGTTAAGGCATGCCAATAGTCGATCCATGATAAATTTCCTCCCATATCGCTATAAGCATAATAGTCTATCCATGACAAATTTCAGCAACATCATAACTTTTTTGAAAAATTCAATCAAGCGACCTATTCACGTGTCCTCGCTGGTGTCTAGTCCTCGCATTACCTTCGCTCCTCATTCCTAGACCATGGTGGTGTATCCCCCAAGATCCATTATTTTTGTAAAAATACTAATGGCATAAAATGTCCTTAATAAAGACCAAATTAATATCCGCTAGTACATTAGTCTTTTGTCAATGACTATGTATCTAATCTCAATTCTAAGAAGATTCAAATAGGACCTAAGAACCTTAAGTTCTTTCCTTAACCATGGGTGACATAACACTATCATTCAATAGTAAAATTGTTACACTTCATTGTAAGGCATCATGTGTACCTATGTTGAGCCACCATATCCACAAAGGAAACATACCAAGAATATTTGTCTTAAGAACAAGATATGGCATCATCCATTTTGAGGTTTCATAGAGATTGTTCTTATAGACCCTACTACATTGCACCCATAATATAATCCCTACACTCATTGCAAACCATCTAACACCATTCAAATTAGACACAATATTTTTTGTAATAAATTAATCATAATTTATTGGATGAACTTTTTCATCGACAGTATATAAACTGTCAGCAAGATTATTTACATTCACTCTCTTGCGATGATTTATATCAAATGATTCTGATCTATTTCTATATTTGGTTTATCAACTTTGAAATATCAAATTGATACTTTGTAAAGGTTGGACTCACCAAATACAAATATGAAACTTAGAATCATAAACATACCTTACTAGAACTATATATGAAAAATAGGTTTATGGTTTTAATGATGAATTGATGATGGAAGAAAGTGGGTGTCACCAAATTTGAGTCTAGAAACCCTCCCATATCAAGCAAAGCATGCAAATACATCCATGAAATTTTTAGTGCATACATAAATAGTATGAAAAAATTTCAACGCTATTCTATCACAGTCCCCTGGGTTTGCCTAGTCCTTTGTACAATTTCGCTCCTCATTCCACATGTTCCTCTTTCCTCGCTCCTTGACCATGGTGCAAAATTCCAAGATCCATTATTTTGTACAAAACATACTAATGGCATAAAATGTCCCTCACATTCAATTAATGTCCGCTACATAAGTCTTGTATTTTTTCAAGGACTATGTAACAAATCCCAATTCTAAGAAGATTCAAATAATCTCAAGAACCTTAAGTTCTTCCCAACTACAGACATAACACCATCATTCAATATAAAATTGCTTACACCATTGTAAGGCATCATGCATAAGGGCTTGACACCATATCCAATAAAGGAAACATACCAAGAATATTTGTCTTATGAACAAGATAATGGTACTATCCATTTTAAGGTTTGGCATAGAGATTGTTCTTATACACCCTACTACATTGTACCATAATATAATCCCTACACCCTTTGCACACCATGTAACACCATTCAAATTAGACACAATATTCTTATGATGAATTAGCTATACCATCTAATTTAACTTTTTTTCATTTTATAGTATAGCAAATTTATCACAAGATTATTTACATCTGTCTCTTATGACGAGCATAAAATGATTTCTTGATCTATTTCATATTTCATTTATCAAATTGAAATCTCAACTCGATACTTTGGTGTTAGATGGACCTTTTAAATAAATAAAAATATGAAACTTAAAATCATTAACATATCTACTAGAAATATTAAGTGAAAAATATAGGCTACATAAGTCTTTTTGTCTTTTTTCAACAACTATGTAACGAATCTCACCCTAAGAAGATTCAAATAGGTAACAATATCGATGAAATCTTATACAATCATGATAGTATAAAAAATGAAAGAGCTCGCCCAAGAATAATTTATCCTCTACCTAACAAGGCCAACCACATGAAGCTCTTCACATGGCCCCTGCCCTCCCCCTCAAATCACTCTCAATTGATCACCAAACCCAATCTATAAAATAGAAAATAATCGAAAGAAACATCATATTAAGTGTTCATGCATAGAAACTACAAAATAAAAAATTAATGAAGGTAAATGAAACTATGTGTTTGTAAATGATATTTTTAGTCTACCACGTACTTTGGTATATTGGCAACTATTTTCAGGTTTCCAAATAATAATTAAACAACATAAAATCTAGGATATAAAAACGTCAGATAAAACTTTCTAAAACATGTGTAATTAACCCATGACATTAAAAGTAAATTATTTTTAAGAGAATAATTCATACAAAATTAAAAATATATATAGTCACTGCATCTAATCCAACCTCAACATCTATGTAATCATCCTTATTCTCTATCTTGATCTTCTTTCTCAAAACTCAACATCCTATCATCATTCGGTTTTGAAACAATGTTGAAAGGATCATGATAATAATACCATCATCAATGTCATTTTAGAGCATATTTTCATCGACATCATCATCAAGAATTGCAATATTGTCTCCTACACTTGGATCATGATCTTTTTCGTCTTCTTCATTTGTCAACCCTCCATGATCTTCCCATTTGTCTGACTAATAACCATCTTCAAGGATATTCAATATCATCTTCTTCCTGAAATGAGTATACTTAATTGGCTCCTTCCTCTTGATCATATCTAACAACAAATGACCAATCCCTTTCACCTTTGGAACATTTGAGTAAAAGACTGCTCACATTGTCTTGGAAAACATAGCGACTATGTCCTCTTTCAAACACCGTTGTTTTAATCATTGAAAATACATTGGCATGTTGAATAACAGCTTCTTTTCCTTACCATGTATTCGTAACCTATACTATTTGACAACGAACATAACTAATTTGAAGGAATTAAAGTCACACCAAGTATATCATTTAAACACCCATAGTATATATTTTCGCATTCTTGGGGATGTATCACTCCTAGAGGAAACATTCATCACCTAGAATACTGATGTTATCCCACTATCATAATTTTTCCCGGTTTCATCCAATTGTTTGATGAAATTTACTCTAATTCACATTGCACCACATATCCTTGTGGTGTTTGAATTGCAATATGTTAGATATGTAAAGATGCATTGTCAATTAATAAATTAACATATATTTATATAACTTCTAAAGTATTCTAAAATACAAGACACATGTAGTCACATTAATATACTATAAAATAATTGAATAAAATGGGTGAATTTACTTGCTTGTCCATATTTCAAACCATATTAGATCAATTTCACTCTCAAGATAACATTGGCATCTTCGCTACTTAAGAGCTTCTAACTAATTCGTGACAAATACACATGATAACCTACCTCCACTATGTTGTTTACATATTTCAATCCATACATTCATCCAAATACATTATCTGTACGTATAAACGCAGCAGCATCCCACCTTGGAGAAATTGAATAAAAAAACATAATTCACCAATATTAAATATTAGTTATAACGCACAATATGCGTGTAATTTATAAATATTTATAATTTATGAAATAAATTATATTAATATATTAATGAGTATGATTCTATATACACAAAAATGATACTTTATATGTATTATTAATATAAATTTTCACAATTATTAATATATTACCTCTCATTTTTTCTATATTCTACCTTCCAACAGATGATCCCAATCTTCAATTTTTGATGGAGTTCACATCCCAAATGAAATCCACTCCATGCATAGTTGGCACTGCTAATTTAGGGAACATACCGGGACAATATACACCATGGATTGATATACCATATATCCTCCACCATAGAACCCTCAAAACACGCTCTTTGTCTAACCAAATCCTCAATGACTTGCGCCCTCTCCACCATCGACATTGACCTTTTGTGTACTGGTCCACATAAATTTCAATCTCCTCTACTTTGTGTATGAGGTAGTGTTATTGTGAATTGAAAAATGTAGGAGGTATATACCTTTTGCATTTCACACATTAGGACAGATGAATTTATCTCTTCCACTTTATATCACCTCCATGGATTTCTCTAATGACAACCATCTACATGAGATCATGACATTAAGAAAATAGCATGTTTCAACATAACATAATATAATATATTACATTACAAGTAAATCACGTGTCATTAAATACAACAATATTTTGAAAGAACATTTTGCATATAAATCACAACTAATTCTTACCTCATGTACCCTAAGATCATATATAACTTGTTTCCCATTGTTCTCAAAGTTTGCCAGATAGTGGTAGAACGTATTGTAACAACAAAATGAATCGCTATTTGTTTCAATTCAAAGTAGACAAGAAAAATAAAAAAATAAAAAGATCTATAAGGTCAATATATATATATATATATATATATGCAGGTATATATATATATATATATATATATATATATATATATATATATATATATATATATATATATATATATATGTATACCTTCATTATTACTCAATGAAGGTATGCCAATCATGTTTTACCCCCACCAAATTCACCTTTCTTCATATATTTTATGTTTAAACAAAACCCATGGAATTTAATTGAATGACCTATTTTATGGGTCATCATTGATTTGTTACCCGCTAATAACCATGGAAGTTTATTTCCATCTAGTACTCCATATGATCTATTTGGATATCATATCACACTGACAAAGGATTGGTTTCCCTAATGTAAGACAAATTTTGGACAATCCTTTTTTTCTTTGTCCCTCCCACCATCTATTATGATTCGGCCATAACATTTCAGACACATTCTTCCCGACATGCATTGTATCAAACAAATGAGTTATTTTAGCTCCTCATAGTAGAGAAACATCATGAATTGAGGGATAATATTTCATTCCTCATGAAGTCCATTATTAATACCTTTCCATGATGATTGTGGCCTTCATGAAGCATAAAAAGAAATCACAAAAATAATTATCAAAATACTATGAAAATAAATTCAATGATTAAAATAAACATTCAAAACATTACATGATCTAATACATACATTATGAAATTGAGCACCTTGATGATTTCTATTATATTCCAACCTCCATAGGTGAGGTTTCAATTTCTGTCGGTTTAAACCGCCTCTTCTTTCCCATTGAAAATATGGTTTTCAGTAGTAACGACACTATGGTTCTTAGGAAGAAGGTGCCTATACTCATCAAACACCATCTTTCCAAAAAAAATTGAATGACGATACTCATCTTAGGGCCAATAAACCGACATGCAAATTTACCTTTGTTTCAAGACATGCAACAAATGGATTAATGTCAATTATAATGATGAGATTATTTAAAAATTAAACATGCAACTATGATAACATTAAAATATTATATAGTATTAAAAGAGAAATATTAGAATTCTACATACCACAAAATGTGTTAGTCCAGGGCATCATGAATTGTCCATGTGCATTCCACGGAATTTAAATTCTTCTCCCCGATTGGTTTACATATGTCATATACATTGTGATGCCAACCCATAACTTTAGTAGCTCAATGATAAGAGGCTCAATATATAAATTCATATATTTAACTTGGTACTACCTAATTGTTTTAAATTACACATAATTACTATAAGAATGATATCATGTAATATATATAATTAAATAAATAAACAAAATATATTATGCAAAATTGAAACAAATGAAAATATGCTAAATTCAAAAATAATATAAACAAATACCTAGAACAATCATTACAAACATTATGTGCTCCCTCTTTAACATCCAAGGAGGAATGATATTTTTTATAACAAAATAGGCTACTAATCGAAATAGACCTAATCTCTTCGAATAGATTAACACCGACAACTTCCAATGAAAGCCTAACACTACAAGGTTCATCTTTTAAATATGCCCATTTTTCCCTCAATTTCCCTAAATGTATAACCATCGGCAGGCATTCAAGAACACCATCTCCACTTATATTAAGTGCATGGTAATCCATAAATTGTCTCATTATTTTCTCACACCAACAATCACCGGCAAAACATGGAATTATAACAAGGATCTAAGAACCTTTGAGGCACCCCTTGTTACTTGATCGGTTGGATATCTACTAATAAGACATTGCGTGACATTCTATTTTAGAAGCATGTTGTCCATAATATATAATATGGTCATTAGACATGCATCTATAGTTTGATAATCCATTCCAATGCCTTTCATAATGGCATGCAACCTTCGACATGTGGGAGGTAAAACATTTGACCCATGGTAACAAAAAATTCACCTAACAATCTACAACATAACAAATAACTAGTTAATGTAAGAATATTATTCGTAAAAATTGCATTCTTATTTTACAAATTAATTAACACTAAAACAAATAGAAAAAATCAACATTTATGTATAATATGAGATGAAACATAATACATACCTTAGTATCCGTGGGTTACATACAAGTGTTCTAATTCGACAAATTATTCATAACCTTTAAGTTCACCAGCAACAATGTAGCGGAGAGAAGATTTTCTCTTGATCCTTCATAAAGTCGTTTATTTGCCTTTTCTAATAGAGGTTCATCATAAATACCAACATTTTCCCCATCCTCATCCGGCTGTGAAAACAAATCTTGGATCATTTGATTTGTCCCTTCATCTTCTTCCATGGGATCATTAACTTGATTTGTCCCATCATCTTCTTCCATGAGATCCTCATTTGCTTGGTCATGATGATGTTCCTCAACTTGTACAACATCATTTCTACTAATACTTGGTGCAATATTCTATGGAAAGTTAGAGGGAAACTCTAAATTTATAATTACAAACAATCATGCAAAATTAGTGTATACTATAACAAACATTCAAACAATATATATACATATATATGATTTTATATAAAATTGACAAAATAAAAAAAGATAATGAATATATAGCTAATTACCATGGGACGATATTCATTCGATCCGCCATCAATGTGCCCATATTTCCTACAATGTTTTGTAGATGTTGTTATTAAAATTCTTACGAGACGTCTGAGGCAACAATTTTTACAAGTGAAATAACATCTACCATCACCCTTTTCACCCGCTTTACTTTTTTTCCCCACCTCTAACAACATTTTGCGACATTATTCCACACAAAAATACCCTTTCAGAACCGTTGTTGTTATAGCAAGATTGTCGCAACATCTTTAAATCGTCAATTATTTATAGTCCAATTTTAGGTCACTATCGTCGCAATTGCGATGACCATGACCTAAAAATATTTCTTTTTTTTACGTATTTATTTGTCATTTTTAATAGTCAATTTTAACGTTAGGTAAGTCATCGCTCTTGCGATGAACGTTGACCATATTAATTTAAACAAACTATATTTGTCGCTCTTGCGAAGAACATTGACCATATTAATTTAGTCAAAGTACATGCGTCACGATAACGACGAATACGGGGTGGATTTAGAAAAATTGATCTTTTTCTCTTGCATGTTGCGATGAAAGAGGACTTTCGTCGCAAGTGGTCATCGCAAATTTTTCAATATGTAGTAGTGCACACACTAAAGGACCTCGCTGCCTAACACCTGCGTAAACCTAGGAAAAAACTTCAATAACCTACGTCCCATCTAGTCCAAATTGTCTGACACTTATGGAGAGCCTAGTTCCTGCAGAGGTAACCCTATTCCCAACTAGTCCGCTGTGTCTGCCATCTGTGGAGACCCTAGCGCCTGCGGAAACCCTAGTGCTCGCATCGAAATGGATGATCAAGGGATTATTGACTTACATGTTTTTTTAAAATGAATGTTAATAATGGAAATAATGAAAACAAAACGTTGTTTAATTAAAGGGTGTTGAAAAAAAAAAGGTTGAAATGTGATTTTTTTTAAATGGATATAATTGATTATTATAAAAGGAGATTTAATTATGGTAAAAATAAATAATAAATGGTGTAATGGATTTTTAAGTTATGTATATTTTTTTTAAACAAATTTATTATATTGAGAAATACTTTTTACATTTTAGTATAGTATGAGGAAAATGTATAATTTCTTCCATTTTAAAAATGAGTTGATTCATGACATTAAAAAAATGTTAATAACAAATTTTTTATTTCATTTGGATTATAAATAAAATATTTCAATGTCTACCCTAAAAAAAATGTTTTAATATCACACACACACACACACACATATTTCTTATAAGTGTGTTCTACATCTAACTATGAGGGAGATGTGTAATTCCTTTAGTGCTTAACATGGAATTGACATGTGGCATTTAAAAAATATATTAATAACAAAAAAATATTTCAATGTCCACCTTACTAAAATATTTCAATATTAACTTTCTTTATATATATATATAACCTATAATCTCAAAATTCAAGGAAATACACCACATCATATCCTCCTTATAGAAGCGAGCCTTTCCTCTTTGACACTCCTACTTGTATTTGGTGTGATCATATTTGTGATTAATATTATTATTGGTCATTATTAGGTAGATTTGGTATCTACATTGAGCTTGTTTCCTAGTTTTTGGGAAGTTGTTGGAACTAGTTGGATTTGAGAGATTGTCTCCAACTAGATGCTTCCTATATTGGTGTGAGGTTGAGATATTTGCTCAACTGAGTAGATTGTGTGATTAAGGTAGTTTTTCTATATTGAGACAAAGCTTTTTGTATTTATATGTACTTTATTTCATTGTTTAATAGAGCACACATCACTATTTTGGTTTGTGTAATTATGTGTACAACCCCTCTCATGTTTCCTTTCATGGCATCAGAGCAGGACTGGGCTTGACTCCCTCATGGGAGGACCCAAGGATATGGAATATTATGAAATTTATCTATTGTAGGAGTAGATTAGCATAGGTGAGAGTAGATATTTTTTTTATGAGTGTTATGATTTTGTGTGTCCTCATTTGGCCATGAAGGGAACCAATTTGTTGCTTGTAGTCTGAGGAGGAGGAGCGTATATCTGTCACTGTAGAAGTAGTTACCGTGTGAGTGAGATTCCATTCCAAGAGAAGTGTCATAGCCACTTATCTATGTCGTTTGCAAGAGACAAAGGATGAGAGGCATTCATTCCTTAATTCATTTTCATAGAATATTGGGTTGAAAAGTAGCGACCTATATATGTTGATGGAAGTGAAGAATATAAGGGTTAAATTGTTCTAATTATTGAATAATCATAGAAGTCTGGGAGGACATGTACACGGAGAAGAGCATGTGTTGGCATTCCTATCATTGCAAAAGGTATTTTAGGAATCCTGCGATGGACACAAAGATTTTGGTGAGAGTGCTTCCTTTACATGCCAGCCAATTGAAATCTTGTGGAATCTCACGTTGTAATCTATCAAAACCTATAATAAATAAAGTCCCAGAAGCTTTTTCTATGAGTTTCAACCACACCACCTCCAAGAAAGTAGTGAGGTTGTTCGACGTCGATTTAGAATGTGTGAAATTATATGACATTTATGAAGACGAGCTTTGGAGGATCTCGATCATAGGTGCTCAGTCATAGTTCTATTTTCCCTAGCACATGAAGAAGATAATGATGGTGAGAATGAAACCCTCAACAACCCATGTCAGGGGGAGAATTCTTTCACAAATGTAAATTAGAGACTTTGGAGGAATCAAGCCACCATTATGATCAGAGGGCCAGTGATTGGGTTGAAATCGTGTGGCCAAAGTTGTAGTTTGTCTAAAAGGAGAAGTCTCTCAGTTGACAGAGAATCACCAAGAAAAGGAAGTCATGTGAGGAACACAAATGGTTGAGGAACCATAGAAATAAATATGAACCCATGTAAGATCGTTGTTACCAAAAACTTCTATGATACAAATTTGTAACATCCTCATTACTAAAAACTTATTTGATACCATAATGTAACCTCCTTGTTACCCAAAAATTTCTATGATACCATAATGTGACATCTCCAACCACTCAAGCTAGGCCAATCCACACAATCTCAACTTTTTCGCTCTGATACCAATTTGTATAACATTACCCAACTTACTACTAAACAATGATACTCCAAAATTTAGTGCGCAGATTTTATTCTATAACATTGGTCTGCATATGAATACTTGAAGTAATGAACTCCACCCCAAGCTAAGTCATGCCACAATAACTTTCCTCCTTTTACACAGCTTAAAACAACGGAAGTAACATAATACAACTAGGCACACAAGCATATTGAATGCACATCACTACCATGCACATAACCCTTCTGTCATCATACGCCAATTTTGATTTTCCTTGTGTGTGGGGTCTACTTACCTGTGTGCAGAAACAAAATCCAACCTCTTGTGCACATAGACTACTTCCCTATGCACACAATCATAAGGTTAACTTAACACACAAGACTATCAACAATTGTCATACTCATGCATGATTACAATTATTGGACATCAACACCATACTTACATGTGTAAGGAACATTAAAAAAAATAACAACAATTAATTATGCAACAACATACAAGAAGTAGACCCATATTAAACATATATAATTAAGAACATAGTAAATGAGACAAGCACATAAAGACACTTATCTTTTATGAAAAGTCACCAACTGCGTCTAGGATTCATACATTCCTCCTAGCCATAGACTATGTTTCTCATAAGCTTTCAACAAAAGGTCACCCCCAAGTTGGGGCTTAACTCCACCAGGGAAAAAGGGTTCCTACTGCCAGGCCAAGATCTGATACTCAGTAGAATTTCTCAGTCCAAGGTGCCACTGCTGCTACTAGTCTACAATCTCTCATTCCCCACGCACCTATTACACCCAAGGAAGTGTGCCCCTTCTCTACTTAAGATTCCTTCGGCTGCCCCAATTATCTTCCAGGGTTATAACAACAAGTCAAATAGGAAGTATCAAATCCCTACAACTAATTCCCAATGCACCAATGAATAACTCCCAGCAAAAATCTCACCTAGATAGTTTTCTCATGAGATTGAAAACCTACATCTTCGACAACCAATCTCTCACCTAGAGAGAATTCTTATGGCCTTGACAAACCTGATTCTTCAACAAAAAAACTCTAGTTGTAATACAGAAAAACCCCTTACAAGAGTTTCTCTGCTCATAAGGTAATAGTCGTCCTCTCTCATATGGTTCGACCCCTTTTGCACCTGAGAAAAATAAATGACTTTTTTCCCAAAAGAATGAGTTTTCTCTGAAAGAATGAGTTCTCTCTGAAAGAATGAGCTCTTCCCGAAATACACTAAGGCCAACAATATATATTGCATGCCTTAAACTCAAAACTTGTCACCTTTATAAGTAGCTTAATCCACTTGGTGACTCATTCCCTTCCCTCAAAAACTTAGGATAAATAATGATCCATAACTTACACTTTTTCAGAAATATTAATAAAATATTCCCCAGGACTTAAGTCCCTCCCCTTTTCCCTTTTTTGGTGGAGTTATCCCCTTGTTTATTTTTGTCTGATCTGTCTACACACAGTGATGCAATATTAATAATAACTTCAATATGATTACACTTTACAAGGATAGGATCACTAGCCTATTTGTGTCCCAGCTCACCATCCTCATAATCAAATAGGCTCTCCGAACTCAATACATACATACATACATACATATATATCTCGGCTCGATGCACACTTCCAGGTCATCCCCACACACTTGCCCAAGTGTGCGCAACACTGTGAAATGTGTGCACCCTTTCTTTGATAACAATTTTCCGTGCACTACTCAAGTGCGCACATAGCCAAACTTGGTGTCAATGGATTACTAGCATATATGTTCATTTACATTTACCATTGGTACCAATGACTCACCATCCTATATGTACAATTAAAAATGGTTTGGATTAGGGACATTACATTCTCCTCCCCCTCATTTATGCACTATCCACATTTCATTATATACACATGTACATACAAAATTTCAAAAATCTTCAAAAATATGTGGATACTCTACCCGCATAGTATCCTCGCACTCCTAAGTTGCATCCTCAGTACCGTACTAAATCGATTGGACCTTTACCAACTCCATGACTCGATTTTAGAGATGCTTGATTTTCTGATCCAATATGAAAACCTATTGAACTCGAAAATCACCTTCTAGCTCCACCTGAATCACATTCCAATCAATATTATGATTAGCATCAATACATACCTTTTAAGCTATGATACATGGAAAAAATTATGAATACACAAGGATGCAAAAAATGAAAGCGTATATGTGACAGGACCAATCCTCTCTAGGATTTCAAATGGCCCACAGTAGCGCGCTACCAACTTAGATAATTTCCCAACTTTAGGGAAATACTTCTAGGTTTTACTTTCAAGAACATGTGGTCACCCACTTTAAAATTTTTGTGGGTTCTTCCTTTATCTACGCAAATATTCTTCCTGTTAGGTAACCTTTAAATTATTCCTTATCTTTACCCTCTGCTCTTCCATTTCCCGAAGCAGATCTAGCCCATCTACTACGTGGTCTGTTGGGTTATCCCAACTTAATAGCGTGTTTCACTTTCTACATAAAGTACCTCAAATGGGATCATATTTAAATATGCTTGATACCCATTGTTGTAAGCAAACTATACCAAGTGAAGGTAGTCTTCCCATTTTGATGGTTTATTCATCACATACATCCTGAGAATATCTTCAATCACTCGATTCACCCTCTTTGTTTGTCCATCTATCTTAGGGTGATAAGGTTGGTGTCCCAAATCCTTGGACAACCCTTTCCAAAAAGTTGATGTGAACTTGGAATCTTTGTCAAACATAATTGTCTTAGGTATTCCATGCAAGCGTGTGACTTATTTTAAAAAGATATCAAGAACATTTGTTTCTCTGTGGGTGGTTTTTTAGTGGGATAAAATGGGCGGCTTTAGTAAGCTTGTCCACCACTACTATAATGGAATCATGTTGCTTAGAAGTCCTGGGAAGTAGTAGTAGAATCCATGGTTTCCGATTTCCACTCTGGGATGGGTAAAGGTTGTATCAAACTAGTTGAGTGTATGTTCTTAACTGTGACCTTTTGACATTCAAGACGTTTAACCAATGGAAATCAACAGCCTTTTCGTATCGTACCCGATAGTATTGCTTTGTATGCAAGGTACACTTTCTTACGGTATCGTGTGTCCAGCATGGAGGAAATTTGGCCATCTAAAATAACGACTTTTCAGTTCCTAATCATTTGTACGTGAACTATGTGCCTGTAGCGAGGATTCTACATCCTCTTGATATAACCTTCCTGAATTTATCTTTGTGACGCTTACCTTTAACGTAAGTCACCTATATGTCCCGCATGCGTTGATCTAATTTTGGAGCCTACAAATTTTGTCTTGCAAATCTGGTTGTACATGATAGTAAACATAACTTGTGGAACGTTCACCCTCCTGCTAAGTGCGTCGACCACTTTGTTCTCTTTCCGCGCTTTGATATGTTTTATGTCAAAGTCATGCTCACTAATAAATACCTGCTGTCTAGCATTTGAACTTGGTTGTCCAAACAGATAATTCAAACCATTATGATTTTTTCTTAGCTCAAATATTTTACGGATAGATATCACCTTTATTCTGATTATGGAAATGTCGTGGCAGGAGGGTGAATCGTTATTATAAATTAATGTCGTTTCTCTAATCTTTAACCGAGATCGGTAATCTTAATTGGCAATAAATTCGTTCTGTGAAACCAGGTGTTATAAAACATAAAATATGGGCGATCGATGTTGATGGCTTCCAACCGTTACAACTCATCTTTAGAGCACCAACTCATAGAGGCTACAACCTCGTCGCCCGACCAGCGGGTGAGAGCACCAACTCCGCAGTCGAGCGCCTTTGGGTGGAAGTAGACTTCCCTCTTTGTAGGCTCAAAGCGGATAGAGCGCAACCGGATTCTACAAGCACCATGCGAGAAAGAGACATCGTCTCCTAGCGCCACCACCCTATCACCCTAGTTTCTTGAATAAAATCTTTCTCAAACTAATTTTAGCGATACGATATGAAGCATACCATTTCTGCGCTGTCTTCGTTTAAATCTCACGATCTTCTTATTTTCGACCACAGAGTGCGTTTTGTTGCAGCGATCTCCTGCTCGACTTCGCGTCATCGAAGCCCATTCTCGATCGCTATCCTTCTTTTCTCCGCATCGGGCGGCTTCCCTCTTTCTACTTCAACAAATAGCGATATCTGTTTGACGCGTTATATAGATTCACCATATCGGAGGAGGAACCGTTTCCTCAACTCCAGCGGTTTCCTTTTTCATTCTTTCTTCTGCTTTTGTATGCTATCATTCTCCTTGATTTCTGAACTAACTCTTTGCATGCCTCCTCTCGCGTACCACATCATCCTAGCGTTATTGTTCCTCATCTTAGCGCGGTCAATTTTAGACTAAAGTCTTTCGCTTTCTTAATATGCGGTTTTCAGCATATTTTATTAAGTTCTTACGCTTTTCCATGCGGCGTTCTCCACGATTTTTCTGAATAATCTTTTACGCCTCCTCTACATGTCATCATGCAGTATTGTGTTCGGCGTCATTTCTAGCGGTTGTGTTCGACATCGTGTTCGATGATCGTGTTCAGTGATCGTGTTCGGTATCCAGGTGTTCGGTGATCGATGTTCGGCCGATGCGTGTTCGGCGGTGATGTTCAGTGATCGTGTTCGGTCGTGTTTTGACGTCGTGTTCGGCGTTGATGTTTGGCGTCGTTTGACATCTGTGATTGGCATTTTGTGTTTGTATCTTGATTCCGGTATGCGGCGGATTCCAGCATTTGTGTTTATTGATCGTGTTTAGGCATCGTTTGATTATCGTGATTACGGCATTTATTACTGACATCATTATTCAACATTTCAGCAATGCGTGTTGACATCGCCGAAGTACATCCATAACCGGTGCCATCAATGACAACCTTGATCATCTGCGTCATCTCTGCTGTTGCCATATTTCCAACAATCTCCTTTGGCATTGATAGCAATATGTCTTTCATTTCTCCAACATCAAGGGCAAAGTTAAGGCTGTTCTCCTCAAGCTCCACGACTTTGTGCATCAACGGTAATCTGGGAGCGATATCGGCGTTGATATCTATGTATTTTCACAAGAAGCCTGGCTACCTCTTGTGAAAGGATCTATGGCCTGGCTCTTTTAATCAAGCATCTATGCTCGGTCCTGGACACATCATTTACGCGATTTATTATCACGAGATTGCATTGGTCATCGTGACATTTTCAAACTGATTAGCAAATTTCTTCCACAGTCTTAATCTTCAATCTGTTAAGCACCGCTCTGACCGTGCAGAGATTAGTTAGGGGAGGGTAGAACACCCATCTTCGAATTATTCATTGTGCCTTGGGTAATGTGGTTTGGTAGATATCGATAATCTTTATAAAGTGGAGGAATGTCACAAGCGCACTTTGTTGCTTAGCGATCTTTTTAAGAAATGATACTTCAAAAGTATATGCTTCGTCTTGGAATGAAAAGCGTTCTTGGAAATACTAATTGTACTAGTATTATCACAGTGAAAAGGAATGGATTCTTCATATGTTACCTTCAAGTCCACTGAAACTTGTATCATCATATTACACAGGTACAACATCTGGCCCGGCGATATTACCTTACGTGAATAAAGCTATAGAACCTTTCTTCTTGCTTAGCCATGCAACTAACGAATCACCGAGGAAGACATGCCTCCACTAGTGCTCTTTCTTTCATCACACGATATTTAATCTTGCCATCCCGAATATAGTATTTTGAAATTTTGATTCTTGGGTACCACAAACCATAAAGACGAGTGCCTTCGGATGTTGAAAATTCTTTTGTGACTATAGTGATTACATTTGAGAGGGCATCTTGAAATCTTCCGACCATCCCAGCGAGCATGCATTATGTGGGTCACCGTTATAGTGATGTATAACAAGCTTCATATCATGGATCTGTACAACCTTTGATCCATACGGGCATAGTATCCTCTTTATCAATTTGCAGCCACAGACCATGGTTGTGCTCACAGGTGAGGCATCTTTCATTTGAAACCTCTTGACACCTCCTTTAGATACTTCTCTTGGGAGAAATAAACCTTCATCGTTGCGATTAATTTGAAGACCGAAGGGAAATTAATGACTCTCAAACATAGACATCTCAAATTCAGATTTCATTGCATTAGCAAACCATTGGCGAGAGTGATTAGTACAACCAAAGTAATATCATCAACATAAAACTAGCACAACCGGTAAATGTGCAACCAGTTTGGTATACAAATTGCTATTTTAATTCTTGAAACCTTTATCGATGTAGATATTTTATCCGATCTCCGGAGCTCTTGGGTGCTTGCATTTAGCCATACAATGCCTTTTTATTACGGACATAGTCAGATTTATCATGAGAGAAAAATCCTTACGGTTGCTCCATATACACCTCTTCTTCAACAATTTCCATTGGGAATCTTGACGACATCCATCACGGTATACTTTGGGTCGTTTGTGACATGCATGGAAGCTAAAACATTCTTATAACTTCCATTCTTGCCACTGGAGCAAGCGTTTCATCAAAGTCTTGTCAGCTAATCAGGCATATCCCGCTACTGAGACTAGTGCCTTATTTCTCACTATCTGACCCTGTTCATTTAACTATTCTTAAAGACCCATTTTGATCCTATCATTCTTGTCTGAAGGTCTAGGAACAAGTTTCAGATTTATTCTTTTCAATCTGGTCCGACTCCTCATTCATGGCTTCTATCGGTCTTTGTCTTCAGGAGCTTCATTAAAGCTTTTTGGTTCAATTGTAGACAAAATGCCACATGAGACTTTTCGATTCTGCCAAAAGAATTTACCTCCTTCTAATTCTGAAACCCTTTATTCTCATCACCAATGATTTGACTTCGGGATGATTTCTTTCTAATGGAAGAAGGCTTCTGGTAGGCATTGGGTATCTCCTTCTTCATCCTAAACCGATTCTTCTCCACGAAGCCCTTGGACACATTCTTCATTTGCATCATCCAAGCTTGATTCTTCATTATCTCTGTGACTGGTGTCTTCACGACATTCTTCATCTACTTTAACATCTATCTTTGTCAACGTTCTATCTGCAGTCTCTTGTTATAGCATCGTAGCCTTTGCTATTTGTAGCATATCCAAGAAAAGTTCCTTCATCAGCCTGTCATCATACTTACCGATTTTCATCATTATTCTTTAGATGCAACATTTGCTTCCAAAGACAGGGAGTGCTTAATAGGCGAGTCTTCCAAACTATAGATGATATGTAGTCTTATCACTGTTTGGTCTCCGATGTGCTTTATTAAGAATGTGCCTGTTCGTATGAATTGTTCTACCCGGAAAGCTTTGAGAAATATCACTTTCCTTCATCATTGACCTTGCCATTTGTTGTTCTAATGCATCTTTCCACCACTCCATTCTCGTTCTTGGTGTGTATTTTTTTTCTGATGCCATGCTCATCACCGAACTCTTTGAATTGCCTTGAGCTGAACTCTCCTCACTCTATCAAAGATCGATGGCTTTTATTCTCCTTCGTTGATTTTGGGTCAGTAGCTTTGAGTGTTGAATTTGTGGCGGCTTGATTTCTCTTTGAGAGCGCCTTAGCCATGTCAATCTGGAGATAATCATCAATAACCAACATGAAATGGTTTTCTTTGCATGTACCTTCCTTCATTGATGGTCTACATAGATCCATATGTACTAAATGAAGGGGTTTTTCTGAATGAGCTTTTGATTTAAAGGCGGGGATGCGAACCGATTTTCCCATTTGACATGTACACACAATATCATCGCAGGTTTTATTTGCGGAAAATCTCCCAACTTCGCTTTCTGTTTGAGTTTTATTAGATGATCAAAGATGTATCGATCTTTTGTGCCTGACCCGACTTTCATCATATTTGCCAGATGACATTCTTCTCTCTTCCCTCTTTTAGAATGTAAACATTATTTTTCTGTTCTCACTCGGCAACTAGTTTTTCTGAGAGTTATCTTTAATTTTCTGATCTATTGTGATAAGCGAACTTCATCCTTTATCACACATCGGCTTACAACGAAGGTTGTGTTTTAACCCATCTGCAAATAACTGCGTTTTGTTTTCCTTCCGTTGCTTTCGATTAACCATTCACGATTTCCTCGACCTTTCGTTTTGGCGTGTTTCCAAAGTTGCCTTCCGACTTCTGCAGCTTTCTCGTCGGAGTAATAAACTTCTCCTTATCACGCTTAATGGCACAGACATCCAGCATCCCAATGTACCCGGGGATCTGTTTCTGGACTGGGAGCACAAGGTTACAATGGGACTTATCTTTCTTTCTCCATAAATTTTGTTCAATTTTGTATGTTTACGTTTTTAAGGTCTGTAGCTAATTTCTTCAAATTGCACTCTGTAGCTCGTGTCCAAAATTGATTGATTGTAGCATTTTGGTTCATTGTAAAAGGAGTCAAATGGATTAGCATTTATTTGTTGTACCCTTCTTTTACCTGATGGTAAGGCAACACGACCCTTGTGATACTGTTGTTTTTGACTTGTCCGATGTTGTGAATACTTGAGATTATAAAAGCAGGTTGCAGCTATTACTTAAAGTTATAGCAGCAAAACAATAACCATTGAAGAAAAAAGCATGCCTGAATCTTGATTGATTCGTAGGAAGATAATATATTGACTTTTAGTCCTCATGTTTGTAATGATGCAGTACGCGATACGAACGCTATGTTATTTGACCTCTTTTACGGACATCCACGGCTATGTGGGATTTCAGTTTATTGAATCAACATTTTCTTGCTTTTTCTTATTTCTTGAGTCTGTTTTATTGGAAGATGGACATTGCTCCAACATTTTTCTATTTTAGACCCTTCTAACTGCTTGCTGATCTGAAACTAAATCATGTGGATGATTATTTATTCTTTAACTTACTGCTGTTGCATTTTCTCCATATCCTAGACCACATTTATTATGTGGAGGTCTTTGTCTGCTTAAAATATTGTTCAGATCCTTTGAAGCTTTGATACTAGAATATTCCTACGATTATACCAGGCTTGATAATTTTCTAATTCCTTCTTAGGTTAACTTCTTCTTCTAGATGTTCACATCTGGATCTACCCTTGACTAATTTCTTTTAGAACTTCTTCAATTTTCTTGCCTCTTCAAGTTCTAGCTTCAATAGGGAATGTCTATTGTATTTGTTTCATCTTCGGATTAATAAGCATTTTGTTTTCTTTCTTTATTACAGATCTATTTATTTCTTCGAACTTTCAAGTCATCTCCTTCCATATCCCACTTGACATCCATAATCATCCTCACGAACAATTGACTCAAATTCTTCCATAGCCATGGGCATGAAGTCATCTTAGTTTTCATTAGGAAGATTCATATCCCAGAGTTTTGTAGAATCATCATTATTAACACACAGACGTTTCTTTTTCTCTTTATACTTATTCACGTTATTATATTTCTTCAGCAGTTCTTTCTTCGCTCAATTTGGGTTTTGTTCCTTGTCCCTTTGGACATTTGGTAGCAAAATGCCCACCTTACCACAGTTAAAACACTTAAAAGGTAGTTTTCTTTTGTACTTTCCTGATCCAGTTTTAACCTTCTTACAAATTTTGCCTCGATTTTCATCTGACTCGGACTCAGTGCTCTTTTACGCTTTGATAAGGAACCCTAGATGAGTTTTGTGTTGATCCTCATTTCATAAGAGGTTATAGTTCCTAGCAACTGATCAGGGATAATGTCTTGAGTTCACACATCTCCTCTATTACTTTTAGGATTGAATCTTTAAATTAGCGATCTCAAAATTTTACGGACAAGAAGTGAGTCATCAATTGTTCTCCTAAACCCCTCATAGCATTCACCATTTCATCAGCTCTCAAGAAAAACTTTAGCATATTTTCATCCTCATTCATTTCTCTCAAATTTATTCATATCTCAGTCCATGAGTTTGTAAGCAGCATCTTTAACTTTCTCATTTCCCCTCATAGCATATATGTCGGTTTTTACATTTCTTTAGCGAGTTTAGATTCATTGCTTTCACAAAATTGATTGACTGAACCACTGAGAATAGCATTCATAACTTTTTCCTTAAATAACTCCTAGTTTTCATCTTTAGAGTAGACAGAAACACGATTGGTTTTGTATATCCTGTTTCTACTATTTCCAAAACATCTGCTCAGGAGACATTAAGTATGTTCTCATTCTTACCTTCGGAAGGCAAATTTGTGCCATTAAAAATGGATGCCTTGTTGGTTGAACCATCATATTAGTCATGATTTCCACTATGATCTTCCTTGCCTAAAGGAACCAGCTCACGATACCAATTATTACGGTATGAAATAACTAAGGGGTGAATCGGTTATTGTAAATTATTAACCATTTCTCTCATCTTTAACCCGAATCATTAATCTTAGTAGCAATGAAATTCTTGTGAAAACCGGTGTTATAAACATGAAGCGTATAGTATAAAGAACAGCAATCAAACACAACATTCATTCACAATTACGAGACACAGATTTTTCAAGCCAACCGGGAAAACCTGCGTCTTCTTAAGATATTCGGTAAGCACCAACCCGTTACAACTCATCTTTATGAGCACCAACTCATAGAGGCTACTACCTCTGATTTCCAGCACCAACCGGCTGAGAGCACCAACCCCCACAAAATCCCAGCACCCACTGGGTGGAAACACCGACTTCCTATTGCTAGCTTCCAAGCCAGATAGAGGCACCAACCTTGATTCTACAAACGCACTTATGCCGAGAAAGAGAGACATCGTCTCCTAGCACCACCTGCCCTAGTTTCTTGAATAAAGAATCTTTCTCAAACTAATTTGCTTGTTCTGATATAGCTTGCTTACCAATTCTTCTATG
This sequence comes from Picea sitchensis, assembly GCA_010110895.2. Classification (NCBI taxonomy): domain Eukaryota; kingdom Viridiplantae; phylum Streptophyta; class Pinopsida; order Pinales; family Pinaceae; genus Picea; species Picea sitchensis. The sequence continues at coordinate 9,907 of SNQJ01S0059307.1, read as the reverse complement.
TTCTGATTTAACCATCTCGATCTTCTTAGCGCTCCGACCACAAATTACATTTTATTGCCTTTGATCTCTGCTTCGACTTCCTTTGTCATGCGGAAGCCGTTCGACTCCTTCTCCTTCTTTTCTCTCCGCATGGGCTTCCTCTTTCTCACTTCAACGACAACGTCATCTCTGTTTCAGCGCGTTATATAGATTCACCACATGGAGAGGGTTTTCCATGCGTTCTCAACTCCAACAACAGTTTCCCTTTCTTTTCTTCTTTCTTACGCTTTTGCATGCTATCATTCTCCTTGATTTTCAGAACTGACTCTTTGCGTACCTCCTCTACGCATGCCACATCAGTACAGCGTTATTGTTCCTCTTCCTGTCTTAATTGTCAGTCTAATTTTAGACTAAAGTTCTTTCTGCTTTTCTTAACTCTAGCTGTGATTTCCTTTTTCTTTTATTACGTTCTTACGCGCTGCCCATTCTCCTGATTTTTTCTGGGCGGCTCTTTCTACGCCTCCTCTGCCGCGCCACCTCATGCAGCGTTGTGTTCCAGTGATCGTGTTTAGCGGTTGTGTTCCGGTATCCGTGTTCAGCGGTCGTGTTCAGTGATCGATGTTCCGACATCCGTGTTCGGTGATTAATTGTTCGGCCCGATTAGGTATTTCCGGCGATGCGTGTTCAGTGATTGATGTTCAGTGATGGTATTTCATCATCTACGTTTCAGTTGTGTTTTCAGCATCTACGTTTCAGTATCTTTGATTCGGCATTTGTGTTTTAGCATCTTCGTTTATTATCACGTGATTGACATTTGTGTTTGTTGATCGTGTTTGACATCGTTTGGTATCGTGATTGGCATTTTGTGTTTGAAGCATCATTATTGGCATTCCTTGTGCGTGGTGACATCCTGTGATTCGGCATTTGTGTTTCAGCATCTGTTATTCAGCATTCCTTGTGCGTGTTGACATCCTTGACTGCTCCATAACCGATTGCCATCAATGACAACCTTGATCATCTGCGTCATCTCTGCTGTAGCCATATTTCCAACAACCACATCTTCAAGACATGCATTATGGCTTCCAATTCTAAGTCGCGAGTAACATAGATCCTTTCATGCTCTTTTAACTTTCTTTATTTGTAGCACATCACTTGTCCATTCTTACTCAGGACTCCACCGAGCCCTTCCTTGCATGCAACTGTGCACACAACAAAGTATTCATATGAATCAACAATTCTCAAAATTGGCACACTTGTCAACAAACGCTTCAAGTGTTGAAAATTCCTTACACAATCTAGAGTCCATTCAAACACACACCTTTCTTTTGTAAGGATGTAATTGGATGTGCAATTTTTGAGAATCCGTCAATAAAACTTCTGTGATAACCTGCAAGTCCCATAAAGGACCTTACCTCTACGACATTTCTTGGTGTCAACCATTCCTCAATGGATTTTATATTTTCTGGATCAACAAATATTCCTTCCATGGAAATAAATTTACCCAAATAATGAATCCATCACTGGTAAAATGAGCACTTGCTCAACTTTGCATAAATTTGATGCTCCCTCAATACTTGTAGCACCATCCTCAAGTGTTGCTCATGCTTTTCTTCACACTTTGAGTAAATAAGTATGTCATCCAGAAATACAATGACAAACTTATATAAGTATTCTTTGAAAACTTCATTCATCAAACACATGAAGACAAATGGTGAATTTTACAACCAAAATGGCACCACTGTGAACTCGTAATGTCCATACTTAGTTTCGAAGGAAGTCTTGCTAAAGTCTTCTTCTTTAATTCCCACTTGATGATATCTAGATCTGAGATCAATATTTGAAAATATTTGCATACCCCTCCTCTGATCAAATAGGTCATCTATCCTTGGCAAAGGATACTCTTTCTTTACTATTACTTTGTTCAATTGCCTAAAGTCGATACAAAGTCTCAACATACCATCATTCCTCTTTATGAACAATACTGGGGCACCCCAAGGTGACACACTTGGGAATATATACATGTTCTTTAGAAGCTCTTCAAGTTTCATTTGCAACTCCATCTCTGGCGTACTCATCCTATAAGGAGTCTTGGATACAGGTGCTTCTCCCAGCATTAGGTTTATAGAGAAATCAATATCTCTTTTTGGCGGAAACCTCAATATCTCTTTAAAGACATCCTCAAATTCTTTTAGTACTGCACAATCTTCAACATTTATCACTTTATCCTTAGGTTCCTCCTCCATGTGCACTGCAAATAATTCACATCATTTCCTGTAGCTTTTCTTCAATTGCAAGGATGAAACTTCTCAGATAGTTACAACTCTTGGAATTCCTTGAACTTTTCTTAAATTTACTTCCTCATCTAAGCAAGTAAATGCCTTATTGTAATAGTCCAGGACAACATGATTTTGGTCCAACCAATCCATGCCAATGAGGAAATTGTACAATCCCAAAGGTATTATATTCAAATCATATTTTGTGTGTATTCCATTCATATCCATTGGACATGCTTTAATCGTCTCATTAATTTCTTTTTTGCTCCTATAGCTAACTTCACCAACAAGTTTTTCCAAGCTTGCTTCTCAGCAATTGGAATATTTCCACCATTTTAGGATCTAGATAATTATGAATAGCTCCTAAATAAATTAAAATTGAAATGGGTTGGTCATTAATATTACCTTCCACTTCAATCATGTACAACTAAACTCAACTTGATTTTTATCCAGGGCTGTGTAAATTCTAGGTGCATTTATTCCCATGTCTTCAACTGTCACATATTGTTGTACATTGTATGAAGTCCTCATTGTATCACCTCTTTGAGGGAAATCTCTACTCATATGATCTCCTCCATAAATCCAACATTGAATAGGTTGTTGTTTTGTCTTTTCCTCCATTGTCTGTGTCATTCTGGGTTCTTTAGGAGTTGGATGTCCTTGCAAAGTGTTTCTGAAAAATTGTGGCTTAGACCCCTTCTTCCTCTGTTCCACCTTTCTTTTCATCTTTCTTCCCAATCCTTTTATAAAGTCAATCTTCCTCATTGCTGATCATAAAGACATTTAGCACACCTTATGGTTTCCTCTAATGTCTTGGGGTCATCATACTATATCTTGTCACTGATAAATGAGGGAAACCCACTCAGGTACCTATGAATTTTAATTTGTTCATCCTAGATGAATGCGACATATTTCAACAAATCTAAGAATATTTTTCATACTCATCTATTTTCATGCTCCCAAGATTGATTTCAAATAACTCCATTTTCTTGTCATAGTGTCGCTTGGTTAAGTATTTATTTTAGAAGTACCTCTTGAAATCCCTCCAAGTAACTTTCTTTTCATCAATGGGTTGCACTTGCATGAACTGATACCACCACATTGATTATTTTACTTTTATCTATTAGATGACAATTCTCCCTTCTCCCGCACACTAGAATAATTATGCAACTAGAAGTACTTCATCATACCCATAAGCCATGTATCTGCATCTTCATCCTTCTTGTGCTCATCGTCAAAGGTAGGAGGATTGATCTTGTTCATTTATCTGTGTATCTTGTCCACCCTAGTCCTTCTCTTATGATTTATGATAGGAGATGGACTTGAGCTACTGCATGCTTTCCTAAATGAATGCTTTGGTGAGTGAGGTCGATTCCTATCAACACTTCTTGATTTTCTTCTTTTCTCGTCATGAGACTTTCGACTTCCTGATCTACTTGACTCTGTCTCCTATCCATTTTATTTTCTATTCTATCCAAGCTTTGCATCAACTTTACATTGAAGTCATCTTGTTGCTCCTTGGATCTCATAATCCTTTCATTATCAGCTTTAGAGCTTTGGAAATTCTTTTGCAATCCCTTTATTGTTTCTACCAAGTTTATGTGCTTCTCCTTGGATTTTGTACCATTAGTACCAAATCGACATACAAATCCATGAATTCATCATTAGGGTTGTAATTCCTCTGCGCACATTCCATTCTTTTCGCCTTCCATGTTGATTATGTCCTACTCTAATCATTGATAATTCTTCAAAATGTGCAGGAAACAAGACTTGTTAGATGAATTCATGAGACAAATTCATGAAAAATATGCACCATCTTGTTAGAATAGTTTCTTCTGAAGCCCATGTGTGTACTGGTATTCAACACACACCAATGTGCGAAGTCAATACTTAGCATGTACATTGTGTATCATTATTTCACATGCACCCAAAATTTGTTTCGCGCTACCCCAAAATTCCAGTGCGCACACTCGTGCACCATTATTTAATGTGAATTCCCAACATTGCTCTCTGTGATGTCCAGAATTTAGTGTGCATACTTGCACATTCTTATTTTATGCACACCATGACCTCGCTATAATTCCAAATTCGGCCACTTACTAGTTCAAATTTTTCCTTAAGTAGAACTCGGCCCATGCAGGCTCAATGCTGAAACCGGAGCTCTGATACCAATTGTAACATCCCCATTACCAAAAATTTCTCTGATACCAATTTGTAATATCCCCGATACCAAGACCTGCTATGATACCATAATGTAATGTTCTTGTTACCCAAAAATTGATTTGATACCATAATGTGATGTCTCCATCCACCTAGGTTGGTCCACGCCACACAATATCAACTTTTGTTGCTCAAATACCAATTTGTATAACATTACCCAAATTACTACTAAACAATGCTACTCCAAAATTCAGTGCATGAATTCTATTCTATAACATAGGTCTGTGCAATAATACTCTAAGTAATGCACTCCACCCCAAGCTAAGTCACGCCACAGTAACTTTCCCCTTTTTACAAAACTTAAAAAAACAAAAGTAACACAATACAACTATGTGCACAAGCATACTGAACACATATCACTACCGTGTGTGTAACCCTTCTGGCGTCATACAACAATTCTAATTTTCCTTGTGTGTGAGGTCTACTTACTTGTGCACACAAATGAACTCCAACCTCTGGTGCACATAGACTACTTCCATGCACACATGACCATTCAAACCTCACCTCAGAGACTCATGACCAATATCATAAGGTTAAATTAGTAGGCAAGACTATCAACAACTACCATACTCATGCATGATTACAATTACTAACTATCAACACCATACTTACATGTGCAAGCAACATTAAAAAAAATAATAACAATTACTTATATGCAACAACATACAAGAATTAGACCCATATTAAACATAGATAATTAAGCACACAACAAATGAGACAAGCACATAAAGACACTTGTCTTTTTTGAAGATCCATAACTACGTGTAGAATTCAGACGTTCCTCCCGACCATAGACATTTTTACTCATAATATTTCAGCAACAGGTCACCCCCGAGTTGGGGATTAACTCTACCAGGGAAAAAGAGCTCCTAATTCTAGGCTAAGGTTTGATACTCAATATAATTTCTTAGTCTAAGGTACCACTACTGCTACTAGTCTGCAATCTCTCATTCCTCATGCACATGTTACACCCAAGGAAGTGTGCCTCTTCTCTTCTCAATAGTCCTTCGGCTACCCCACTTCCCTTCTAGGGTTCCAACAATAGGCCAGACATGAAGTCTTAGAGCCCTCTAAATAATGCCAAGTGCAATAGGGAACAAATCCTAGCAAAACTCTTACCTAGAGATATTGATCACGGGCATGACAACCTGCCTCTTTGATAGAGAATCTCTCACCTAAAGAGAATTCTCACATGACTGAAAACCCTCCTCTTCGACAACAAAACTTTTGTTACAATACAAAAAAAACCCTTACAAGATTTTCTCTGTATATAAGGTAATAGTCATCCTCTTTCAGATGGTTTGACCCCTTCTGCACCTGAGAAAAGTGAATGACTTTTTTCCTGAAAGAATGAGTTCTCTCCCTGAAATACACTAAGGCCAACAATATATATTGCATGAATTAAATTAAACACTTGTCACCTTTACAAGTAGCTTAAGCCACTTGGTGACTTGTTCCCTTCCCTCGGAAACTTACGATAAATAATTATCCATAACTTACACTTTTCCAGAAATATTAATAAAATAATCCCCAGGACTTAAGTCTCTCCCCTTTTTTCCTTTTTTGGTGGAGTTATCCCCTCGTATATTTTAGTCTGATATGTCTACACTCAATGATGTAATATTATTAATAACTTGAGTATGATTACACTTTACAAGGATAAGCACACTGGCCTATTTGGGTCCTGTCTCACCAACCTCATAATCACACAGGATCTCCGACCTCAATACTTGGCTTGGTGCACACTCCCAGTCATCCATGCTCACTTACCCAAGTGCATGCAAGAATTTGAAATGCGCACACCCTTTCTTTGATAACAATTCCCCGCACACTAATCAGGTGTGCACAAAACCAAACTTGGTGTCAACGGCTTACCAACCTTTATGTTCATTTACATTTACCATTGGTACCAACAACTCACGAGCCTATATGTACAACTACAAAGGGTTTGGATTAGGGACATTACAACCCAACAACGATATTGTTCTATGTGTAATGGCGACTGGCGTGTCATTTGGGTGAAGAAGGGAAGAGTCTTTCTACTCATGAATCAAAATAGTTCATTAGAGGTCGACCCCTGCATGCAAAAATTGAAAATTGTGTTTGTTGATATGAGAAGCCCCCAAATGATGTGGAGTATGAGAAATATTTCTCCCATTGGAAAATTTCTTCTTGAGTTCATAATTCCGAGGGCACATTGGATAGGCAGAATACAAATAAAAATTATTCATGGAAATTGAGAGAAGTGAAGATCCCAAGGAAAAGACCGAGATTTTTTTTGTGAGTTTGTAAATTTTGGCACAAGAGGAAAATATCATCAACTTGTGCTTGAGAAGATTCGACTTGCTATTTTTTTAATCAAGGGAAGTCGTTGAAGAGGTTCCATTGAACATGCCATTTGAATGATCATTATTTTTTCTCAAGGAGGTTGGATAAAACTAGATATTGTTTTGCATGGTAGCTCAATAGGGAGGCGACATAATGAAGGTTTGGATTAATATTGAGTACAAGAGTGTTGGAATCATTTTTTATTTGTACAATCCAGGATTAAATTTCATTGTAGATATTGGAAGAATCCACTTGAATAGGGTGCATGAGAAGTGTTATCCTCACTATGTAAGGGGAGTCGCCCAATGAAAGACTCTGAAATGTGTCAAGTTTATGGTAAGAAGTCATCAAAATGGGGTCATGGTGCAATGAATGTGTCTTTGAACATCTTTTGATGTCTAGTAAAATTAAATATGTCTTTGGATTTATTTGGATTTTGTAAAGATAAACATGTTGAGCCTAGTGAACTCAATATGTGGATGCTTTGTTATATTCGACTAATTTAATAATTGTTTTTTAAATTTTGGAAGCTCCAAAGAAGGATGAGTTAATGGTTATACTCATAAATGTCTTGGAATCAGAAGCATTTATACTGAGCATAGATAACTCAATATGAATGTAGTGTTTTTGTTAGAATTAGCTACTCTAACAAATCAAAGGTGAATCCAAGACAATGAATTGACAATGTCATTAAATATCTAGAGGTCAAAGATGCAGATGAAGACTCCAAACATGTAAATAATTGCAAAGGAGGAAGATGATATTTTCTCTTGGAAATGAGTTGAAGTCCTACCTGGAAATATTTTATAATGTAAAATCATTCCTTAGTATGCTTGGTAAAGTGTGTGGTAGCTGGAAGAAATTTTATCTACATGTTACCTCTAATCGTTCCTTGAGGTGGAATCAAGTTGCATTTTTCTCGCTGGAGAAACCATGATTTGATAGCAGGCATAAGTTTGATTTGGAATGGTAAGTAGGAAGAACATAGATATTGTTCTGGATAACAATAGAGCGATTAGTCCAAGAGAAGCTTGTGACAGTGGAAATCATGTGGAAGAAAAATAAGTGAAATGATTGCAAATAAACAAGGTTAATTGTGAGAATTGTGTTGACTAAAACAGACACATGACCATAGGTTAATGTGAGTCATACTTTTGTAGCAAGTCTATGATGCAATGTTTATTGATTCGATGTATTGGTCCTTGAAAATTTTGAGCTTGTACTTGGTATCTCCATGTGATGGAGTATGTAATGCATGAACCTATATCTATGTAACATGTAAAGGGCATATCATTGTAAGACCTAACTAGGCATGCATACCCATTTGTCATGTATCCCTATTGATTTGTAGTGCAAAAACTTAAATTATAGAGTTCTTTAACACTTGTAGGGGTGAGTCGTGTCACGAATAAGTTTAATTCTCTATGAGTGAACTCTGGGAGGTTCCTAGAAACCACGAGTTTTACATTCATGGGGAGTTCATCAAGAGGTTGAATGAGCCATGTACCCGAAGGAAATCCTACAATATTGATGGTTGCAACGGTTAGGTACCCATGCATTATGGTGGATGGTTGTCCCTTTATGTGGACTTTGCAGTTTGGTGATGCATGATTGAGGTACGAAGAGAAAGTACTAGGTTGGACCCTAAATAGACTTTGTTGATTAGGAGGTGCTTCAATTCATAGGACGATGATAAAGACTTGACTTGGCGATGGTAAAGACAAGTATTCATTAAGGGGAGTGTTGAAACATTAAGTCCCACTTCTCTTTGGTGTGATTATATTTATGAATAATATCATTATTGGTCATGATTAGGTAGATTTGGTATCTAAATAGACTTTGTTTCCTATTTTTGGGAAGTTGTTGGAACTAGTTGGATTTGAGAGATTCTCTCCAACTAGATGCTTTCTAGTTTGGTAAGAGGTTGAGATATTTGCTCAACCAAGTAGATTGTGTGATCAAGGTAGTTTGTCTATAATGAGAAAAAATGTCTTTTATTTATATGTACTCTATTTCATTGTTTAATAGAGCGTACATCACCATTTTGTTTTGTGTAATTATGTCTACTCTCCCTCTCATGTTTCCTTTCATTTCCCCCATTCATAGCAAGGATTTCTCTCGATAACTATTGTATAAGAACAAATTAAAAAACATGTAAGAGAAGAGGCTTCCTAAAATTGCTTCAAACTCTAGCCAAAACCACCTATAACTTAAGAAGGGATGGCATAAGGATGCTCAGTCTTGGATAAACCATTGGGGAGTAAAGGAAGAGATCATTGTTGGATCATATTGTCATTGATGCCAATGGTTTGATTGATTGATGTCATTTATTGATGTCCAATGATTGATTGATGCCAAAGGATTGATTGATTGATGATTGATGTAATGTAATGTGTATTGTCCTTGATGAAAATGCATAGATGAATATGGATCAATGAGTTGTCATTGATACATGATGAATATGGATCAATGTGGTTTCATTGGTATATGATGAATTGTTGGAAAAATTTATAGATGGCTCATTATTGTCTTATCATTATTGATAAGGTGCACAAATGGATGAACTCCAAAGTGGTCTCCTTATGGTGAAAGCCCTCATAGGAAGATGCTTTGCGGATTGAGTTATCCTAGAAGAATGGTTGGAGGACCCATGCTCTCATTATTGTCTTATCATGATTGATAAGGTACACAAATGGATGAACTCCAAAGTGGTCCCTTTATGGTGAAAGCCCTCACGGGAAGACGCTTTGAGGATTGAGTTATCCTAGAAGAATGGTTGGAGGACCCATGCTTGTATGTGGAATAATGAGATGCAGATCAAGGAAATTGTTGGTGAAACTATCCTAGACGGATAGTTCTTGTCATGCCATTTCCGATGGTATGTGGAATGTCTCATAACTCCTCTAGCCTTACGAAGTTGAAGGACCCCCATATGAAGGCTTGAAGCCCACAAGGTCAAAGAAGTCAAAGTGAACTTAAAAGAAGAAATCATTATTTAAATGATAAAGTAAAGTGACCAAGTCAAGAAGATTATTTAAATGATTAAGTGAGGTGAAAAAATCAAGAAGGAATATTTAAATGATAAAGTAATTGGGAACTTTATAATT
>SNQJ01S0059305.1:38581-63139 GCA_010110895.2 Picea sitchensis | reverse complement strand
ATTTTGTTATTGATGTTTTGAGTATACTTATGTTTTAAGTTCTTAAATATTAAAGTTAGCCTACTACTTATTTCATCATGTTATTAGATTTATCATTGAGAATATGTAGAAGAAATGTGTGAATAAAAATCAATGAAATAATGCTAAAACAAAGTTGTTAATGTGTAAGTGTTTGAATAAGTTGTTAATTGCTTAGCATCTTGTGGATGGGTGCTACAGAAGTTTCGGCCAGTAGAAATGTTTCTGTAGTATCGCCACTGTCTTTTTGATGCTGAAGTGTCCCACCGCCCAACTGTAGTGGGCTTCCCAGATCAACTTCACTCGCTCACTTGATGGAACACAGATATGGCCCAGATGACATAACAACCCATCCTGAAGATGGAAATTATCAACAACTGCATTTGCACCCAACATTTGGTAGGTGGTGGCGAAGTCAGGATCTATCTCATAGATTTGGGGCCATCCAGATGTCTCATGACCGCAAGATTCTAGCACTGTGGTGAGTGCTGCGACTGGCGGTCTGCTGAGGAAATCAATGACATGATTGGTGCTTCCTGTTTTATACTTGATGTTGAGGTGGAATTGCTGCAAGTATGTGGACCACTTTTGATGTCGGTCATTATGCAGTTTTCCCTGTGTCTGGATGAACTGGAGTGGCTTATGATCAATGTGGATGATTGTCTTCTTCCCAAGAATGTAATGCCTCTACTGGCAGCATGCTTGCACAATGGAGTACATTTCTTTTTCGTAAGTAGGGTACTTATGGACAGTATCAGACAGTTTCTCACTATGATAGGCCACGGGGTGGCCGTGCTGAGTGAGAACAACGCCCATAGCATAGTCTGAAGCATATGTCTCGATCTCAAAGGGATGTTGCAGGTCCGGTAGTGAAAGTATTGGGGTTGAGCACAAGTGCTGCTTCAAATCATCGAATGCTTGTTGTTGGGACCGACCCCACACAAATTTTTCCTTACCACCACCCCTGTTTATTTGGCTGAGGGCCCATTCAATATGGGAGAAACCCAACACGAACGTGTGGTAGAAATTGGCAAGTCCCAAGAAGCTCCGAAGCTCAGTGAGTGTTGTTGGGGCTGGCTAGTCACAGATGACTTGGATCTTGGTTGGATCCACATGTACGCCATGTTGATCAATGATGTATCCCAGGTAATGGACCCTGTCCATGCCGAAGGAGAATTTTTCCAAGTTGGCGTATAGCTTGTGCTACTGAAGGGTGTGCAGAACCTGCTGAATATGATGCAAGTGTTCGGCCCAAGTCTTGTTGTAAATTAGAATGTCATCCAGATACACCACTACAAAAGTATTGGTGAATGGTCGCAAGATATCGTCCATCATCCTCATGAAAGTGGTTGGAGCATTTTTCAAACCAAAGGGCATGACGAACCATTCAAAAAGTCCTTCCTTTGACTTGAAGGTGGTCTTCCATACATATGTATATTCTATCGGGACCTGGTGGTAGCCAGACTTCAGATCAATCTTACTAAAGTATTTGTCCCCCGTGAGTTGATCAAGGAGGTCATCGATTCGGGGAATCAGGTACCGGTTTCTGACAGTGATTTTATTCAGAGCCAAGTAATCAATACAGAGTCGCGAGGTTCCATCTTTCTTCTGTACCATCACGATTGGGCTCCCACAAGGTGATGAGATGGGGTGGATGTGCCCCTTGTGGAGCAGTTCTTGGATCTGTCACTTGATCTCCTCATTCTCTAACAAAGAGTGACAATAGACTGGCCCATTGGGCAGTGGTGCGTCGGGGGTTAGATCGATGGGGTGCTTGACCTGGCAGTGCAGGGGTACCCCTATAGGTGAGGAGAAGATATCTGAGTATTCTTCCACGACCTTATCTACTTGCTTCTGCAGTGTGGAGAGATCGATCACAGAGACCTTGGATGTGGCTGCGATCTTTCTCTTGTTCTGAGAGAGAATCACGAAGAATAAAAACTTCCCCATCTGGGAGATGACCTTCCTACATTGCTTAGCAGAGATCAAGGAAATAGCACTAGGTGGGACTGCCTCGGGTATCCTGCACAATTTCCTGTTCAAAGTAATAATAACACTATGAGGCCTAGACGCATATACAACATGATGTTTCCATAAATAAGGTTGGCCCAAAATAACATCACAAACTTCGAGAGGAGAAACATCACACAATACCTCGTCTTTGAAGGGCTTGATGTCGTACAACAGTCAACACTGTTGGCTGACACGAAAATCGCTCCCTTGGCAGAGCCATCCAATGGTGTAGGGTTGTGGGTGCGACATTGTTGACAGGGCCAACTGATTGAAGACCTCTGCTGAGATGAGGTTCTTCTGGCTACCACTATCAATGATCAAGTGCTGTGGGGTGCCTTTTACCCACATCTGTGAATGGAAGAGGTGCTCTCCTTCTTCTGGCTCATCTAGTTAACCAGGCTGGAGCTTGGTGGTAGCAACGGTGGCACTGTGTTCCGCATCAATGATTCGTCTTCCCCTTTTTGGTTTTGTCTCGAAGTCAGAATCTGCATCTGTTTCAGAGCCTTTCACTTCAGCCACCAGTGACTGCTTTGAGAGGCAGTCAATAGTGTTATGCCAAGGGCTCTTATGGAAGTCGCACCACTTCCTGGTATCTTTCTTTGTCTTTCTGGTGTCCTTCTTTGCTTGTGGCTTGTTCCATTTGTCTTGTTACTTCCCATATTTTCTTTGTCCTTTGTTCGATGGGTTGGGGCCTCCCTTTCCTAGATTTTGTTGTGAGGGGTTCCCAGGCCCAAATTGCCATGGCTTTTGTTTGAGCTTCTGCTCGATTTTGATGGAATATCGGTAGGTCGCGCCCAAGGATGAGATGTCCAAAAATTCCATTTCAGTTTGGATGTATCTATGCAGAGAACCACAATACTTGAGCACTGGATGTCGCTCTAAATCTTTGATACCCAACTTGGTGTGCAAGGTATGGAAGATATTTGTGAAATTTGGCACTGCTTGGTCTCTTTCTTGATGCAGTGTGGTCCATTTGGTATACAGGTCATCACAACTTTCAACATGGTAGTATTGTTCCTTAATATCATTCATGAAGGATTCCTAGGTGGCTGTGACTGAAAATAATGAGGTTTCCTCTGTTTCCTTTTGCTCACAGAAATTTTCCCATCAATCTTTGACATGGGGAACGACTTTGAGGAGTGCAAAAGTAATCTTTTCTCTATAAAAAAAAACTATGAACAGAAAAATACCCTTCTAGTATATTCAACCACTTGTCTATAGCATATGCGTCTATCTGACATTCAAATATAGGAATATCAAAGTTTATTTGTACCTTGAAGGGGGTGACGCCTCTGTTCAAAGAAGATGCGTCGCCTGTTGGTAGTTGCCGAAGGATTTGCGCGAAACTATCCATCATCTCGTTCCTCGGTTGCATGAGGGCTTCCTCAATCAACAGTTTGAAAGGATCTCCTATCCTGTCATATTTATTTTCTCCTTCCATGGGAGGTCGCTTGGGCGTGCGAGATCTTATGTCCTCAAGAGAAACAAGCTCAAGACCCAACTCTTTGTACTCCGACCTCGTTGGGGACATGCATTAAGACAACCAGGAGTAGACCGTTCTGATACCACTGATCTGGATTTTATGAGCAGAAAGAAATGAATACAGATTATTAATAGGTACTTAACACAAAATAACAGAGATACAGTAAAACTAGTTTTCTATTCAATAACGAAATAAGCTGAAACTATAAAATGTAGCTGAAACAAGCTTGCTGGAATGGTGGTGGCTTATCTCTGAGAAGAGATATGAAGGCAACGTGCATTTTCAAGAAGAAGGTTACAATGAGGCTCTGAAGACCTTTTTACAATAATAAAGAATTCCAAAAACCCTAGACATCCAAAAACCTAACCCTAGGAGATGAAGCACCAAAAGTCATGTGGGCCCCGTTTGGGTAAGCTAGTACATCAACTTCATGAGGTCGTAACTTTTGCATACGATATCCATTTTAGGCATGTGATAGCCCATTGGAAAGGTATCATAGATGAGATTCATTTTTGGGTCTCAATAATTCCTTTATCTATCATTGAGGAGCTCAATACCGAAAAACCTTCATTTAGGCCCTCAAAATGGCCCCGGAAGTAAAAACTGCTAAAAATAGTAAAGTGCCAAAAATGTCAGAAAGTTGTTTTGAGCCAGTTGGAAAAGGTGGGTGGTCACCGATATACATCTAGATAAACCATAAAAAAGTACATCAACCATGCACTAACTTGTACCTCAACCTGCAAACCTTAACTTTAACAACAAGAGACTAGCACTCTCATCAAACTTTACTTTAGTCTCACATGACTAGTTTTGGATTAGTCAACAACCCTAACTTGAAATAATCATAACTATGTACTTGTAATGAATAAATATTTGAAAATAGTACACAATGCTCTTCAATGTGTTTTATGTAATTACTCAAGGTGTCACTACTTGGAACCTCTCAGAAAAGGAGTTATAACAAAAATAGCATACCTTGTTGAATTATGGTTTATTCTAGAGAGCAAATTTGTAGAGCGTGCCCTGCAAGGAATTTTTGTTGTATGGATATGAAAATTTTACAAAAAATAATACATACTGTATGATAACCAACACATTTTGTCTTACTGAATTTGGATCTGTTATGAAAACTTTATGATGTTTTTACCCGAAACACTTGTTTTAGACTAGTTTCAGGACTAGACAAAAACCCTATTTTCTACGGAGTGTAAATCCAAAAATAAAACGAACCATAACATGAAATTTGTACCACATATACTTGGATATGTTGCCTCAATGGCCACCCAATTTCACAGTCTAAATCATTCTAGAAAAACATTTATTGCGAAAATGGTGAGATGACCTGTAAATAACATACCTTAGGAATCATCATCAAAAGAATTTATCCTCCCTTGAATTTCGACCTTCTTTACTTCACCTTCCCTCTGAAATTCGACTTAGATATCCTTTGGTTACCTTAGTCACCTATAGGTATTCAACATTCTCAAGTATGATTTAAAATGAAAGAACCTTGCCTCTTATTTATACTTTCATGTAGCTTCCTCAAGGGGTTACCTTTTAACCATCTTAACCTAATTTCCTTATTTTAGGGCTAACCCACTTCTAACTACTTTCCATAATTAGAAATTTCTCCATTTAATTTATTGTTTAAATAATCCTCCTTGACTTTGTCACTTCACTTTATTATTTAAATAATCATTTTTGACTTCGTCACTTCACTTTATTATTTAAATAATCCTCTTTGAATTTGTCGCTTCACTTTATTATTTAAAGAATCATTTTTTACTTTGTCACTTCACTTTATTATTTAAATAATCCTCTTTGACTTTGTCACTTCACTTTATTATTTACATAATTTCTTCTTTGCAAGCACTTTGACTTCTTTGACCTTTGGGGGCTTCAAGCCAACATATGAGGGTCCTCCAACTTTGTAAGGCCATAACTCTCAAACCGTGAGGAGTTATGTGATGTTCCACATACCACCAAAAATGGCATCACATGTAATATCCATCTAGAATAGTCTTACCTGCAAATATATCAAAACTCATACCATTGTACATCAAACAAACTTGGGTCCATTACCAAAACCTTTGTGTTACTAGAATTCGCTACCAGAATTTCTTCAAGGGTTGACATCAATGACAACCAAACCAATTAATCAAAAATCTCCCCCTTTGGAATTGATGGCAACACTCTGATGCAATACTGAAATCATATCACTCATGCTCCCCCTGAAACCACGTCTGCATCTATGTGACCAACAATCCCCCTAGAACCATGCCTTTTTCCTCTACATCTCATAAATCTCCCTCCCTTTGTCATCAATGTCAAAGGTATCTTTCCATTCAGGTCTTCTCCCCCTATCTGACGTGTCTGATCTCCCAACCTTAACTATCATATTTATGGTTCTTCCTCATGTACATCTAAGACATATAATATAAGCATTCAAAAAAATTCATTTTGGAGTAGAAATAAATCTGAGTCTCTAGCGAAGATACTCAAAGGATTCCCATGGAAGAGGTTTTGTAAAGATGTCTGCCACTTGTTCTTTTGTGCCCACATATTCAACTCTGATGTTCTTGTTTTCAACCTATTCTCGTAGAAAGTGACACTTGATTTGAATGTGCTTCATCTTGGAGTGCATCACCGGGTTCTTTGAGATACTGATGGTGCTTGTATTATCACAATAGACTGGAATGGGCTCATCAAACTCAGCCTGTATATATGTCAGAATTTGTTTCATCCATAGAACCTGTGTACAACATGTTGATGCTGCAATATATTCTTCCTTGACTATAGATAAATATGTTGATGAATGTTTCTTTCTTAGACATGAACTAAACACTCACCCAATTAGAATGTTTCTCCACTGGTGCTTTGTCGTTCATCAATGCAAGCTTCCCAATCTTCATCTATGTAGGCAATAAGTGATAGATCCTTTCCTTTTGGATACCATAATCCAAACTCCTATGTTCCTTTGAGATACCTGGAAATCCTCTTCACTGCTAATATATGTGATTCCTTTGGTGCTGCTTGAAATCGTTCCACTTGTCCAACTGCCTGCATTACATATGGTATGGATGTTGTCACATATAGTAGGCTACCAATCATTGATCTGTATCGCCTTTTGATCTATATACTTTGAATCATCATCTTTTCTCAACTTGCAACTGGTTTGCATGTGAGTGATAATTGGTTTGCAATCTTCGATTTCAAACATCTTTAGCATTTCTCTGATATACTTGGTTTGAGAAATAAAAATTTCTTGGTTTCTTTGATGTATATGAAGACCCAGAAAGAAGGATAGTTCTCCAAGTAATGACATTTCAAATTCATTTTGCATGTCTTTTGAAAATTTATTGCTTAACATGTCATCAATACTTCCAAAAATAATATCATCAACATAAACTTCAATTAATAAAATACTATATTGAGTTACCTTGATGTAGAGGTTGTTGTTTTCACTTCCTTTTATGAACCCTGCCTGCTGTAGATATTTATCCAGTATAGAGTACCATTCTCTAGGAGTCTGTTTTAGACCATTCAAGGACTTCTTTATTTTACACACATAATCTGCGTTCTATGACAACTGAAATCCTTCTAGTTGTTCAATGTAGACTTCTTCTTCAAGTTCCCCATTCATAAAAGATGATTTTACGTACATCTGATACACTTTAATATTTTTGGAGCATGAATAAGCTAAAAGAAATCGGATTTCTTCCATTCTAGAAACTGGGGCAAATGACTCTTCAAAGTCAATTCCTTCAACCTGAGCATATCCTTTACATACCAATCTAGCTTTGTTCCTTGTAACCTGTCCATCTTCATTCAATTTATTCCTGTATACCCACTTTGTGCCGATCACATTCTTATCCTTTGATCTTGGAACCAATTCCCAAGTGTCATTTTTCTCTATTTGATCCAATTCTTCATCCATGGACTTATTCCAAAATTCATCCTTCTTGGCCTCTTCAAAACAGGTTGGTTCAATCGTAGATGAGAGTGCTTGGTGTGTTTTTTCTAGTGAATGAATTAGTCTTCTAGTCTCAACTCCTACATCTTTGTTTCCGATAATCTGATTCGAAGGATGATTCTTCTGTACTCATCTACTAGGTGTCTTTGGAGGCACTTGTTGAACTTGATCTTCTGCTTCTGTCAGATCCTCTTCACTTCCCCTTCTACTTCTTTTTCATCTTCGGGTTCTTATTTGTAAAGTTGTTCCATTGATTCATTTTCTTCTTCCTTTAATTCTTGTCTACTTGTTTCATCAATTGTTACATTGATTATTTCCACAACTTTGTTCAATCTCAGGTTGTAACACTTGTATGATTTCCTTGTACTTGAGTAACCAAAAATTACTCCTTTGTCCACATGAGAGTGAAACTTTCCCATTCTTCCATCTTCTCTTTTGATGTAGCATTTTCTTCCAAAAACTCTGAAGTGCTTCATATTTGTTGGTCTTCCTTTCCATAGCTCATAGGGAGTTTTGTCAATGTTGTTTCTGAGCATTACTCTGTTTTGAATGTGAACTATTGTATGCACTGCTTATGTCCAAAATATATCTGTCAATTTGGAATCCATTGGCATTGTTTGAGACATTTCTTGTATTGTCATGTTCTTTCTTTCAACAGCTCCATTTTTTTGAGGTGTCCTAGCAACAAAGAATTGCCTTTTTATTCCATGATTGTTGCAGTAGTCCATAAATTCCTTGGAGGTGAACTCTCCTCCATTATCAGATCTCAAGCATTTTATTTTTGAATCCATTTCATTTTCAACCATTTCCTTATATATCTTGAAGTTTTCAAAAGCTTTTGACTTATTCCTGAGAAGGAAAACTACAGTCATTCTTGTATAATCATCAACTAATAACATAAAGTATTTCTCACCTTTTAAACCCTTTGTTGTAGTTGGTCCAACTCGATCAGTATGCACAATTTCTAGTGGTCTTGTCATTGAATATTCTTTTTATTTAAACCTGGTCTTTATTTGCTTTCCTTTTTCACAATGCTTGCATAAAGTGTTGGTTGGTTTCGTGATCTGGGGAATTTCTCTAACTGCTTCCCTTTTGCTGAATTTAACAAGGTTATGAAAATGTATGTGATCCATTATTCTGTGCCATAACCAACTTGCATCTTCCTTTCCTAGGAAACACTTTCCATTTCCAATTTCACTTAATACATATATGTTGCTTGAAGTTCTCGCAGTAGTTGCAATCAATTTTCCTGAACCTTCTTTTTTTATCTCACACTTTTGAGAATTGAAAGTAACTTTATGACCTTGGTCACACATTTGAATCACACTTAGAATATTATGTTTCATATATTATACTAGTAGAACATTTTTTGTCTTGGTATTCTTGTTCCCAATTATGATTGTGCCTTTTCTAATGATTTTAGTCGAAGCATCATTTCCGAAGGAGACTGATCCATCTCTTTCATTTCTTAACGTAAGAAAATTGTCTCGATCACCTGTCATGTGTTTTGAACAACCACTATCAACATACCAACCATGTTCCTTCTTCTTATCCCGTAGAGCGAGTGCGCATTCTTCATTGCTATATTGATTTTGCTTTCTTATCCATATCCTTCTATGATGTTCCTATATGTGGCTGTCATTGCTCTATTGTGGTTTTCTAGGAGGGACTGTCATTCTACAATCTTTGGCCATGTGTCCAAAGTTGTTACATTTGTATCATTCCATTTCTGTGCTCAAAGATTCAAACCCATTGTAACTTATTCTATGTGTTTCACTAGGCCTTCTTGGATAACCCTTTTGTGTATGACTTTCAAAGTTGTTTATGCTCTTGTTTTTAGCTCTGCAATTCACAAATTTATGTCCAAAATTATTACATGCATAACATAAACCAAAAAATATAGTTTTATACCTAGGAGTTGAATATATTATGAAATGAGGTACTCTTATGAATCCTTCTTCTTCCCAAGGCCTATCTATTTCCGCCAGTCATTGATTATGAAATATGAACCTTCTCGGTGGAGGAGTGTCCTTGTAATTTTCTTTGTAGACCTTCCTATCACCTTTGATTGTTTCTGCATAGATTTTTGGATATGTTCCTTGTTATGGTTTTTTGGAGCTTGATCCCTTTTATTTCTGATTGTATCCAAGTTCGGACTTGTCATGTTGAGGTTTTTGATTGTTGATAATGTCATTCAAAAATTTTGAGCTGTTCTGCATATTTTTCTTTTGAAGATCCTTTCTTAATGTGACAATTTCTGCTTCCAAATTTCCAATGATCTTGTTTCTTCCTTCTAGTTGTTCTTTGAGTGTTTCTTCAATTATTTTATCTTCTTCAATTTGAACCTTCAAATTTGTGATCATTTGTTCGAGTTCCTGAGTGTCTTCTTTCTTGTCTAGTTCTGCTTGTAGTTTCTTGTTTTTCTTCTTTTCTCTTCTGATAACTTCTATGGAACACACAAATTATTCTCAGTAGTCAACTTATGCCTCTTCATATTCTTCTTCGGTCTCTTCATATTCTTCTTCGGTGTCTTATTTATCAGAGTCTTCTACTGCATGAATATAATTATTTATGTCTCACTATCACTGACTTCATCTTCATCTAATGATGAGATTTCTTCTTTCGTGCATAAGTTTTTCTTGAAAACTTTCTTTGTGGTTCTTTTTCCTTTATATGTTTGTTTGCTATTTGAGTAACCTTCATCATTTCTCTTTTTCTTATGAGGACATTTGTTAGAAAAATGAACAATACCATCACAATTAAAAAAATCAAAGGAATCTTACCTTTATACCTGTCGTTGGTTCCCTTGTTCAATATTCAGACAAAGTTGGTTTCTTCTTCATCATCTTCCAAGACGTTATTGTTGTTGCTATGTTCTTTTTCTTTTTTCTTTCCCTTTTGATTTGACCTTTTAGATTCTTTGAAGGATGCTTCTTTTATATATGGATTTTCCTGTTTAGTTCTCATTTCATATGCTGTGAATATTTATTGTATGTCATCCATGTTTATTGATTTTAGATCTTCTCTTTCTTCTAGTGTTGATATCTTAGGGTCAAATCTCATAGGAAGAGATCTTAGTACCTTTTGAAAAATTATAGATTCTTTGATTTCTTCTCCCAATCCCAAGATTTCATTTACTGTTTCATCGACTCGTAAAAAGTAAGCTATAATATTCTCATATTCCTTCATTTTTAGTTGTTCAAACTGACCTTTGTAATTTTGAAGCCTTATTGCTTTGACTTTTGAATCTCCTTCATAAATATTTCGAAGTTTGTCCCAAATCTCTTTAGCGGATTTACAATGTGCAACTTTGGTGAATATCGATTCTCCAAGACCATTCAGAAGTGCATTTGTGGCTTTGTAATTATTCTGACTGAGTTTCATTGCTTTGTCATTTGTCGGTGGAACTGCTAATGTTGTGTATCCATGTATAATTGATTGCCAAATTTCAAATCCCTGTGCCTGTATATATGTATTCATCCTTATGCTCCAAAATGCATACTTCTGTCCATCAAACATTGGTATTCCACTTTTATACATGTTGTTTTTCTCCATGATCTACCTTTCATTGGTTAAACTGATTTTTGAAGGAACCTACTCTGATACTAATTGTTGGATTACTGAGAGCGGGGTGAATCAATAATAGAGAAATCTAATCCTTTTTAACCATATAATGCAAGTGTTATATCAATGTAGAATTATCATCCAATATTTATAGAGTAAATAAACAATGAACAAATGAACAATAATACACATACACAGTACACCAATGTTTTTACGTGGAAACCCAAAGCAGGAGAAAACAACAGAATGTTTTTTCTTATATGTCTTGAAGAATTACATTCATTGGAAGCACCAACTTCCTTTGTTTTCCAGCTACAACCAGAAGAAGGATAAAACCTCCTATGTTATCCAGCTACAACCGAAAGGTGGCTACAACCACCTGTATTTGCCCCATCCAACCGCCCTAATGTATAAGTAGAATTATGGAACCACTGTCACACTATCACTGTGAGATATACTGTTGTAAACCTATACCAATCAACCTGCATCAAACAACCTATATTAATGACCTGAACCATGCATAAACCATGCATCAAACTGTACCTCAACTTGTAATCAACCTGTACCATAAACAAGTGCATCAACCATGCACCAACCTGTACCTCAACATGCAAAACTTCCTTAACTTTAACAACAAGAGACTAGCATTTCCATCACACTTTACTTTAGTATCACATGACTATTTTTGGATTAGTCAACAACCCTAATTTGAAATAATCATAACTATGTACCTATAATGAATAAAGATATGAAAATAGTACACAATGTTATTTAGTGTGTTTTATGGATTTCCTCCAGGTGTCACTACTTGGAACCTCTCAGAAAAGGAGTTATAGAAAAAATAACATACCTTGTTGAATTCTGGCTTATTCTAGAGAGAGAACTCGTAGAGCGTGCCCTGCATGAAATGTTTGTTGTATGGATCTAAATTTTTTACATAGAATACTAAATACTATACGCTAACCAACATATTTGGTCTTACTGAATTTGGATTTGTTATGAATCAATTATGACATTTTTATCCGAAATAATTGTTTTAGACTAGTTTCAGGACTAGTCACAAACCGTATTTCCCATGGAGTGTAACTCCAAAAATACAACGACCCACAAGATGAAATTCGTACCAAAACTACTTGGATATGTTTACTCAATGGCCTCCCAATTTCATGGTATGACTCATTCTAGAAAAAACATTATTGAAAAAATGGTGAGATGACCTGTAAATAACATACCTTAGAAAGCATCATGAAAAGAATTTATCCTCCCTTGAATTTCGGCCTTCTTTACTTCACCTTCCCTCTGAAATTTGAATTAGATATCCTTTGGTTACCTCAGTCACCTGTAGATATTCAATATTATCAAGTGTGATTTAAAATGAGAGAGCCTTGCCTCTTATTTATACTTTCATGTAGCTTCCTCAAGGGGTTACCTTTTAACCATCTTAACCTAATTTCCTTATTTTAGGGCTAACGCACTTCTAACCACTTTCCATAATTAGAAAGTTCTCCATTTACTTAATTATTTAAATAATCCTCCTTGACTTTGTCACTTCACTTTATTATTTAAATAATCCTCTTTGACTTTGTTACTTCACTTTATTATTTAAATAGTCCTCTTTGACTTTGTCACTTCACTTTATTATTTAAATAATCCTCTTTGAATTTGTCACTTAACTTTATTATTTAAATAATCCTTTTTGAAATTTTCACTTCACTTTATTATTTAAATAATCCTCTTTGACTTTTTCACTTCACTTTATTATTTAAATAATTTCTTCTTTGCAAGCACTTTGACTTCTTTGACCTTTTGGGGCTTCAAGCCAACATATGAAGGTCCTCAAACTTCATAAGGCCATAACTCTCAAACCGTGAGGATTTATGTGATGTTCCACATACCACCATAAATGAAATGAAATGTATTATCCATCTAGAATGGTCTTACCTGAAAATATATTAAAACTCATACCATTATACATCAAACAAACTTGTGTCCATTACCCAAACCTTTGTGCTACCGAAATTCACTACCAGAATTTCGTCAAGGGTTGACATCAATGAAAACCAACCCAATTAATCAACATAATAAAGAAAACTTGAGTGGTAGACACATCACTCTATAATAAGAGAGTAGGATAGACCAAACATTGCATCAACTCAACCACTTCATCAACCAATGGTTGAATCGACTGTTGGAGAACCATAATTATTTTGGGAACAAAAGATCCTTAAGGTGAGGACCATACTCTCTATACCTCTAGATTGGAAAGAAATATGTGAGTAAGATGGTATCCCTTGCGAATCCTATAAGTAAACTTAAGCTTGCATCATATTCATCTAGGTTTCTCAATAGTATCAATGCCCCCAACGTTACTCACATTGATTGGTTACTTTCCCCCAACATGATTTTCATTGGATATTGGCTTTCTCCCAACACGATTTGCATTGGTTGGTGGCTTATCCACTTGTATTCTCTTCTTCTTCTTGTTCTTCCTATTCTTATCCTTATTAAACTCCTAGGTACTAGGCAAGTTAGGGAGAACACTTTTTTTAGATGAAATAGAAGAAGAATTGATTTAACTTGTAAAGAAAGCAAGGGGTCCAATTTGGTTTCATGTATTTGATATAAGGTGCCTACTTGAGAAGCATTAGGGATATTTGGAGTTGAAAATAACCAAGCCAACAATACCACAATGAATCTAGGAAGATTCAAGGTAGCCATTAGAAGGGTACCAATTTTCCAAAAAAAGGAAAATCACAAGGGTCCCCTTTGATTGATAGCTTATGATTCAATATATATATATATATATATATATATATATATATTAGGCCTTCAATGGGGTTGAAACATTACAATAAACACACACCTATAAAAGACTCTCTAAGATTCATCCAACCAAACACACTCTTCCAAACACTAGCCAAGGTGATTAAGTTCATAACTAGTAAAGATATAAAAAGTGTCTTCCAAAAGTAAACCTAGTATTCTAAGGGCTTAGGTCCAACCGGTGAAGGTGCGAGAGACAACTAAGGTAACTCCCTGCAACAATCACTCAAGGTTTAAACAACCTCATGAATATGGGCACCCTCTAGGGGAGGAAAGGCAAATGTTATGCATCTGTCTCAAGTACCACAACCACTTCCTCCTTGTAGTCACTTGGGTGAAAACCTAGGAAAGAAAACTATGGTTACCACTTCACAATCGATGAATGGCTAGAATAGTTGTGGGTTAGGTGTCTGCATATGGGTAGGAAATACAATATTTCTTCCTACACCCAAAAATTTGGAGAATAGGTGTCACCCTGAGGACTTTCCAATTCTACTAAATCTTCCTAACATGCATACCCCACTAAAAACTAATGAGAGGATAATATCAACACTTTCTTAAATTGACCTTGTGCTTGATGAGCATGTGAGGCATACTTTCTCAACAAGTGTATTTTTGTTAAGGAACTAACCTCTCTAACCCCTCAAAAAGATAGAATAATATATTTTCCATATAATAAAGGTTGACATTAGTTAATAAGGCCTATTAAATAAATATGAACAGTTCAATGTAAGAAGACCTAATAGAAGCTTCCGCTTCTAGAAAGATCTTCATCCAAAATGTTCTTTAGAAGATAGAATTAGTATAAATAAGATTAGAAGGCATCATAAATCTTTTTTTTGAGAATTATTGTAATATATATCTTCTTTGTTGGAGGTTTCCCCCTCGAAGTGGCAAGTGAACATTGTTTCCTATGAATAAAGGTATTATTTTGGTGTTGTGATTTCATATATTATTCTGTATCGTTGCTATATTTATGTTCTCTATTGCTATTCCACTAGAATTCACTACAATATTTCTATTTCTGCTATTATAATAGATCTGGTGCTTAACATGTAGTATCAAAGAAATTTCCTTGGAAGGATTTGCCGGTTAAATTTTTTCTAGGGTAGAGACGTGTTCCGGTGTCTTTAAACTACAAATATTTGTCATTTAGCGCATAAATATATGATCAGAGAAGCATACATACAAAAAATACAATAGGTACTTAAGATCACATTGTTGGACACCTTGTAACCCTTGTTGGTACCCCTTCAAGTGGCAGCGCATCAGATAATACCTGTATACATACTTGTGCTTCCACGTACCTCTAGTATATCAAGAGACCCCTAGCTATCCTGAAACCAACCATCGATCAATCTATCAACCACCTGACTTCTATAGTTCCATCGAGAAAAACACTTGGGAAGATACTCTCTAATACCTAGGTAATCAGGTAGTACGATTAAGGGTATGGTCTAGCCTCCTTAGTTAGTGCCCTGAGATATTGGGCCAAGCACTATTGCTCGACCCTACACGTATATCAGAGAGCTATAGCACAGGGAAAACCCTTGTCTATAGGAACCCTGAAAACCCTAACCCTTGGGATGGAAACAAAACAAAAAAGGAACATAGCAGATCTATTTCCCTGCAACCTTTCCTCTCGCATTTGGTTTGCAAAAATTACAAACATAGAAGGAATAAAGAAGATCTATTGACTTTTAACCTTTCCTCCTACATTCGGGTTATGAAAATTACTACACATTTATTTCAATTTTTCTTGTTAAGAATTTTGTCATTTTGATACTGAAGTATTATTCATATTTGCATAAAACCCTAGAGAAGTTTAAAAAAAACAAGAAGAAATAAAAAAAAGAAAAAAAAA
The DNA here is from genome assembly GCA_010110895.2 of Picea sitchensis. Taxonomy (NCBI): domain Eukaryota; kingdom Viridiplantae; phylum Streptophyta; class Pinopsida; order Pinales; family Pinaceae; genus Picea; species Picea sitchensis. The sequence goes on along the minus strand of SNQJ01S0059305.1, from coordinate 47,401 downwards.
AGAGGGAAAGAGAGAAAAAAGGAGAAAAACAAATATGGGGCTTGCCAACACCCTTATTTGAGAAATATCTCATTGGATTCCTCTTTTCTCCTATATCTTTGACACCCATCATTTTAAACTTTTTTCACCTCCCCAAACCCTTATTTTAGGCCTATCTCATTGAATTTCCCTTTTTTCCCCTAATTGTTGTGATACCTATCAGATTTAACCTTTTTTTAACCTTCTCATACCCATATTTGGGACCTATCTCATTGGATTCCTCTTTTTTCCCTGATTGTTTTGGTACCAATAATTTTTAACCTTTTTTTGTTACCTTCCCGCACCCTTATTTGAGATCTATCTCATCAGACTCCCCTGTTTTTCCCTAATCGTTGTGATACCTCTCATTTTTAACTTTTTTTGTTTTTACCTATGGCCCACTCCTCATCCACTCATGACTTCCACCTGCCAAGAAGAAATGAAATATAAACTTAGTATTGACCTTACTTCCCTTCAGGCCCAAATAAATAGGGACATTCCAACCATTCATGAAAAAATGAACTACATCCAAGCCCATCTTGGTACCCAAATATCTGAATTCCATTCTTCTCTCAACAAATTCATATAAACATTCTAGGGTCCTTCCTCCTTTGACCCACCTCTCTCTAATGAAGGTGTTGACTCAAACAAACCTCTACAGTCTCCTTCCAACTCCCTACCTCGTGACCCCCATCTCCCTAGAGTTGAGGTCAACAAATTTGATTGATTGGATCCACAAGCCTAGGTTACACAGATGGAACATTATTTATCCCTGTATGGTATCACTAATGAGTTAACCAAGCTTTGTTGTTGAATTCTCTATTTGGATCCGAAAATATGGAAATGATGGCAATGGTGTCACAATGCACACCAAGAGTATGTTGCTTGGTCACAGTTTGTTGCAGAGGTGTATGAATTCTTTGACATGGACACTCACCATTTAGGACAACTAACCAAGTTGAAACAGTCTGGAACAATGGAAGATTATATCATTGCTTTTGATCATTTTACTTTTTGAACAAAGGGAATGATAAATGATTTCTTCAGAGAATGTTTTATCAGTGACCTCAAGGATAAAATTCATGCCTAGGTTATCATGGCTCTCCCTCAAACTTGGTTGGAAGCCACTAAGTGTGGCAAGGAGGCACAACAGGTCATCTTGGCCCAAACCAGAAAACCCACTTTTGTCCCTCGACCTAAACCCAACCCCATTTTCCCTTAGGCCACTCCTCTCAAGGTTCACAAGTTAACAAGGGTAGAAATGGATGAATTCCAACTCAAGGGTCTTTTCTATAATTGTGATGATAAATAATTTCCAGGGCACAAGTGTAAAGAAAAAAAAAATGGCCATTTCCAAGGATGTTTCGAATGAAGATGTTGAGGTTTCATTTGATGTAGCACTACCATCAACCGATGATATTCCACCACCCTCTGATCCACCTGAAGTTGAACCACTGATTTCACTACATGCTCTCACTGATTTTTCAGCTCCTCAAACCCTCAAATTGATTGGTTACATTAAGCATAGGAAATTCATCATCCTAGTTAATAGTGGAAGCACTCATAATTTCATTCATCATCTCCTTTCCCAATAATTCAATTACTATATCCGTGATGTCAACAATTTTCAAATCATGATTGACAATGGTGGTTCCATGAAATGTGTAGGGCATTGTGAAAATGTTTGCTTATAAATTGGTCAATATAACTTGAAATCTCACATGTTTTCTATTGACATGGGTGTTTGTGACATTGTTCTTCGTGTGGAATGTTTATGCACCCTAGGACCCATACTCATGGAATATAAGGATTTAACCATGCAATTCCAACAGGAAGGCAAACAATATAAATTCCAAGGAATTATCATAGGATCTACGGAGATCATCAGTTCCCACCGCATGGAAAAGTTACTAAAAAAGGGTCATTCTAGCATGATTGCCCAATTCCATTCCATTCAAGTAGTTTAGACACCCTCGATACATCTCGACCTTCAAGCTATCCTTTCACGCCATCACTCTATTTTACAAACACCCTAGGGCCTTCCCCCTTCTTGTGGTGACCATGATCATTCCATTCCTTTAATACCAATAGGTGTTCCTCCCAATGTTCTCCCTTATCGTCATCCTTTTTCTCAAAAAAATAAAATTGATAAAATTGTCCACAAACTATTACAAGCAGGTGTTATTCATCTTGGCGCTAGCCCCTATTATGCCCCAATTGTCATGGTTCTCATGAAGGAAGGAACTTGGTGGATGTGTCTTGATTTCTGTGCCCTCAACAAACTTACCATTAAGGACCAATTCCCCATTCCCATCATATATGACCTTCTAGATGAACCTAGTGGGGCTAAATACTTTACCAAAATCGACCTACATTCTGGCTACCAGCAGATACATATGAAAGAGGAAGACATTCCCAAGATGAAATTTCACACTCATGAGGGCCACTATGAGTTCTTGGTAATGCCCTTTGGTCTCTGTAATGCTCCCTCCACTTTTAAAAATCTCACGAATCATGTCTTTCATCCTTTCCCCTGTCACTTTGTGTTAGTTTTCTTTGATGAAATTATTATTTATAGTAAAACTTGGCCAACCCATCTCACCCATGTAGATCAAGTTCTCCATGTCCTCTCCATGCACAATTTTTTTCTCAAACAATCCAAATGTTATTTTGGTGTCTCTGAAGTTGAGTACCTAGGTCATATTGTTGGCAAGGATGGTGTAAGGGTGCACCCTAATAAAATTGAAGCTATGTATAATTGGCATTACCCAAAAACTCTTAAAAGTCTACGTGGTTTCCTGGGTTTAACATGATACTATCACAAGTTTGTTCAAAATTATAAAAAAATTGCAACCCCTTTAACAACTTTCCTTAAAAATAATTCCTTCAGTTGGACTCCAAAAATAGACCAATCCTTCCAAGCCTTGAAGGACACTATGTGCACTACTCTTGTACTAGCCCTACCTGATTTCACCAAGACCATTTTTCTAGAATGTGATGCATCAGGGAGAGGAATCGGGGCATTCGTCATGGAAAATGGGTGCCCTTTGGCTTTCACCAGTAAACAGTTGTCAAAGAAACATTTGGTCCAATCGATCTATGAAAAAGAAATGATGTATATTTTGCATGCAGTGGATCTATGGAGCCCTTATCTATTGGGACAACACTTCCAAATTAAAACATACCATCAAATCCTCAAGTACTTCCTGGAATAATTCATTTCATCCCTAGAGCAACAAAATTTGGTGATCAAGATTTTTGGCTATGATTATGAGATCATTTACAAAAGGGTAAAGAAAATGTGGCAGCTAATGCTCTTTCTAGGAAATATGAATATGAAGGTTCCCTCTTTTCCCTCTCATTCATTGTAGTCGACTGGCTTCAGGATGTATGCCAGGAATGGTTGCATGACCCAAAAATATCCATCCTCATCCAAAAATTACAACAACATCCTCAAGATGCTCCAGGGTACTCATGGCATAATGAATAGTTTCACTATAAAGGTCACCTATATTTAGGAAAACAGTCGGCCCTCAAATACAAGGTGCTCTCCGAGTTTCATGCCTCTCCTACTACATGGAACTACGGTTTTACCAAAACATATGAATGGGTCAAACATTACTTCTTCTGGGACGATATGAAACAAGGCATATGCACCTTTGTGGTAGAATGTGATATATGTCAATGCAATAAGGGTGAGACCATCAAAACTATTGGCACACTCCAACCGGTTCCAATTCCACCTACTATTTCGATGGATATTTCAATGGATTTCATTATGGGCTTACTCAAATCAGGAAACAAGTCATTCATCATGGTGGTAGTGTATCATCTATCCAAATATGCTCATTTATGTTCCCTTCAACACCCATTCATAGCCTCTACAGTGGCTCGAACGTTTATGGATAATATCTTCAAACTTCATGGCCTCATTCTATTGTTTTTTATCATGATCCAACTTTTACTAGCAATTTCTGGAAAGAGTTATTCAGACTCCATGGAACCCAATTGCAACTTAGTAAAACCTATCATCCCCCCAAAAATGGCCAAACATAAGCAATCAACAAGTGTCTAGAAACATTTTTGAGGTTTTTTGCATCCGACCGAAAACATCAATGGGTTTAGTGGTTACACTTAGCTCAATGGTGGTACAACACCTCTTACCATACAACCACTCACATGACTCCCTTTGAAGCAGTGTATGGAAAAAATCCACTATCAATTCTCCCATACATGTCAGGTGTCTCCAAGGTTGAGGCGGTTGACTGCAATCTTACAACATGCGTGACAATTCTCCGTATTCTCAAAGAAAATTTGGTCATGGCTCAGAACTACATGAATAAATAAGCAGAACAAGGTCGCTATGAACATCAATTTGATGAATGGGACCAAGTGTTTCTCCATCTATAACCATACAAGAAGACTTTGCACACATATCAACAGTGTCAGAATCTAGCCCCCAAATTTTATGGTCCTTGTACTATTCTCAAAAGGGTGGGGCAAATGGCCTATCAGTTAACGTTTCCAAGAAAATCCAAGCTACATCATGTTTTTCATGTCTCTTACTCAAAGAAATTGATTGGCACCAAGTTCCATGCTTAGAACAATCTACTAGAGTTGGATGAATAAGGTTCCATTTGGTTGCAACCACAAGTTGTATTGGACCAATGAGCGCATCATCTCCATCAATGCACCATCCAGGAAGTATTAGTTCAATGGAAGGATACTCCACCAAAAGATGCCACTTGGGACCTGACTACTATTATGAAAAAATTACCTCATCTTAATCCTTGAGGACAGGGATAATTTTAAGGGGGAGGGCATGTTAGGGACCTAACCTCTCAAACCCCCCACATAGATAGAATAATATATTTTCCATGTAATAAAGGATGACATTAGTTAATAAGGCCTATTTAATAAATATGAAAAATTCAATGTAAAAAGACCTAATAGAAACTTCTGCTTCAAGAAAGATATTCATCCAGAATGTTCTTTAGAAGATATAATTAGTATAAATAAGAGTATGAGGCATGATAAATATTTTTCTTGAGAATTATTGTAATAGATCTCTACTCTATTGGAGGTTTCCCCCTTGAAGAGACGAGTGAAAATTGATTTTGTTGCACACACCGACCACACTGAGAGGGGGGGTGAATCAGTGTAGGGATCTTTTTAAACTTCCTTTCACAAAATGCCTTAGTTAGAAATCACCATTTACTCGTCACTTATTAATGTAATTTATAACCATTTCTATGTAAACATATATCAGCAACAAATAACAACAACATATATCATCAATAATACATCACCACAAAGAACACAAGATGTATGCACAATTTTCTTTTTATTATGGACTACAATTGTAACACCCTGTTTCCCCCAGTCTGTAAAAATAACTATACTGGCCAAGAACTATGGAAAACTCATAGACTGTGAATGTTTGATTTCATGAAACTTGGTATAAAAGGTTCGAGGAATGTAAATAATGTGTGAATATGTGTTGCATGACTACTAAGAGGGGGATGTGCTGCAAAGAGACCACGATGACTGATGAGGGGTGGTGGAAGGGGTTGGGAGTGGCTGCTTTAACTTCCACTGAACCCAAAACCATATTGGTTTGTACGTGCTCAAAAACTGAAGCTCACTCTCAAACTCGAAATGAATTACCCGTCCAGATGGTAGGTGGGGAGGCTCCTCAAGAGTAAATGAGGGGATGGGGTGAACCACCCATCCGTAGAAGCTCTCAGACCTAACCATCGGATAGGGAATTGTGTGCCACACGCAACCTCACAGGAAGAAAGGAAAGGAAAGAAGTGTGGAAAAGGAGGAAGGGGAAGAGTAGAGCACACGGAGAGAGGAATCATGAAAGGGAGAACCAGAGGAACTCCGGAAAAATACTGTGAGTCCTAAGCAGAGGAGAAGGAGAGTAACCTTCGTCCTTGACTTCTGACCAACAGGAAGTAAGAGACTGAGTCTCAGACATCGTGGTCTAGCTCGGGGGTGGCTAGTGGTAAATCCATTCAGAGTCGCTAAGCCTATGGTTGGGTGGAAACGAGCACCCCTCCCAACAGTTGCATCACCTAGTGTTTTTTGATAAGTGTTTATATCTTGTGCCTTGAATTGAATAGCTTGGAATGTATGCTCATGGTTTGTATACTTATAAATGGTTTCTGTATAGAAATGTCTACATGGTGTTTTGATTGAAAATAGTGGTTGCATGCTTATTTTGGAATGATCACATTCAGTTCATATATATATATATATTGAACACGTTTAGATTATGAGTATGTTTTCGGGAGATTTGTCCCCTTACTTAACTCATGTGATGCCCCGGTTGGATTTCCCCAAAGGCACCTCCTTTTGGGAAAGTTCCCTCACCTTACAAAGAGGAGTAAATTCCTTGAAAGGACTATGGTCTTAGTAAACCCATGAGTTTACTTATTACCTGCCACAGAAGTTCATAGTTTGGTTATTTAAGCAAGCCTTTCAGTCAGGTCACCAAGCCTAGTGATAATTACCCAAGAACTTGTTGAAGGATTTTGTGGCTTAAGTTTGGAAACCTTGCACCAGAGAGAATGGTTCCCTGAGGTTTTCAGCGTTTCAGCACCTAGGAAACCCAAGGGTAAGTTCCCTTGCACTCGCCAATCACAAAATATCGACATGCAAAACCATGAAATAGTATAGCGTGACTTGAGCCTTGATGTTTCAGCGTTTCAGTACCCGAGAAACCCAAGGGTAAGTTCCCTTGTACTTGCCAGTTGTGAAATCCCTACTTGTGAAACCCCGAAATGGTATAGCGTGTCTAGATTTTTGATGTTTTGGTGTTTTGGCACCCGGGAAATCCAAGGGTAAGTTCCCTTGTACTCGCCAGTTGTGAAATCCCGACTTGCGAAACCCCGAAATAGTACAACATGACTTGAGCCTTGATGTTTCGGTGTTTCGGTACCCAGGAAACCCAAGGGTAAGTTCCCTTGTACTCTCCAGTCATGAAATCCCGACTTGCAAAACCCAGGAATAGTATAGCGTGATTAGAGTTTGGTGTTTCGGAGTTTCGGCTCCTGGGAAACCCAGGTGCAAGACCTCCTATCTTCGCATATCCTGAAATCCCGACATGAGAAACCCCGAAATAATAATAGCACATATGAGATATGGCGTTTCGGTGTTTCGACACCCAATATACCTAAAGGCAAGTCTCTTGTACTCACCAATCGCAAAACCCCAACTTGTGAAACCCCAAAATAATAATAGCATGAATGAGATATGAAGTTTCGGTGTTTCAGCACCTGGGATACCTAAAGACAAGTCTCTTGTACTCGCCAGTTCAGAAACCTCGACTTGCGAAACCATGAAATGATAGAGCGTGGATAAGTTATGATGTTTCAGAGTTTCAGCTCCCAGGAAACCCAAGTGCGATACCTCCTTTCCTCCCATATCGCGAAATCCTAATAGGTGAACTCCCAAAATGGATTAACACATATCGTTTTGGTGTTTCGATGTTTTGGTACCTAGGATTTCCAAAGGTCAGTTTTCCTCGTATTCGCTAGACGCGAAACTTCGATGGATGAAACCCCGAAATGAGTTTGGCAGATATAGGGTTTTTGGTGTTTCGACACCCAAAAAAACGAAGGGTAGGAAACCTTCATTCTCTTATACCACAAAAACCTGGTACGGGAAACCCTGAAAGGTGGAGTGTCAGGTTTTAATCTGAGGAATTATTAAATGTGACTATCTATTGGTTCCTTTTGGATTTTGGCACCTCGAAAGACAGAGAGAAGGGAAACACTTGCATCACGATTCCCTAAATCGTGAAAGTCGGGAGCACCTCTCCATTAAAGCCTGTGGTCATAGCCGACAGTCACATGGTTAAAGATAAGGGATGGTAGGGTCTGCATCATCCCCCCCTAGGAATTCGGGGATTCTGATCCTCAGAAAGAAGAAGAAAAAGATGAAAATTTTTAGTTCCCATAGTGGGTGTGTGACAAATTGGTATCAAAGCATGGTTACAACACTTGTCCTGCTTGGGCTCACGAATGGGTTGTGTAGAGACTCCATTCAAAGTATTATTAAAGGGAGTAACTCTTTATCTTGATCCCCTCAATCAAAAGTCGAAATTAAGAATGAAAAATCCCTGTTGTATGTATGCATGTGAGAAATATGAATTATGTGCGAGTTGTAAATGTATGTAAAAATTGAATAACAACCAGCTTTTTTCTTTCCTTTTTCACACAAGCGGACGACCAACCATGCGAAATTAAAGACGCATAGAATGGTGACTCACCACGTGGTGGGGGAGGGCTCCCACAATAGAGACAAAGAGTCTGATGAAAGGAGGGTGGTAGTAACCCCTCTAGATCTAGCTGAGACTGTGAGGAGCCTCATGGTCAAGCTGCAAAGATGCAAGGCTGACAACGAGAGGATGATAAAAGAGTAAGAGAAGAAAATGGAAATTAATGCAGTTTTACTGCAAAGCTTATCTGACATACAAAGAAAATTGCATCATGAACCTGAGACACAAAAATGTGGTCATGTCAGTGGCCACACTGAGAGGAGAACCTCGAGAAAGTTTCACCCTCGAGATAAGGGACAAGCGTCAGATGATTCTTCTCGAAAGGAAGCTGGAAACTCGAAGGGATATTCTATGTAACACCCTGTTTCCCCTAGGTTGTAAATATAACTGAACTAGCCGAGAACTATGGCAAAACTCATCAGTGTGAATGATGTGAGTGGACCTTATGAAGAAGGTCGATGAATGTAAATAACATTATGGAATTATATTGCAGGACTGCTGAGAGGGGATGTGCG